>WIXG01000135.1:0-184974 GCA_009869945.1 Mesaphorura yosii
CCAGAGACATAGCTGTGATGCCTTCTTTTTCGGAATGTAGTCTACACCCAAAATCGAAGCCGCGCCGAACTTCACAATGTGAACTACACCCAAAACTTACACCAGTGTCAGGAAAATCCCGAGAATTCTCCTGGCATTGTGAGATTAACCAAAAGCTTCCACCCCTCACAATGAATTCTCAAAGCACAAGCAAAACGCCGAGAATTTAGTGGAAGCTCAGAACCAATTGCCTCGTCCAGTATTTACACTTTCAGAGACCAGCAGAATTGCCGCACAACCAAGCCTAAGTCAAAAACAGAGTGTAGGTCGTCGGGGCTGTCTTGGCAATCCGAGAACTGTCAAAACCAAAGAGCCGGAGACTCAAGCCCAAACCGTTACAGAACCACCTACACACTGAACGACAATAGTCACGTACGTACGAACTCCACTGTTGTGACTTCAACACCATACCAATTACGAAGCCACACGGCTAGACTAATTCCCAAAAATGTACTCGCAAACTCAGGCTCAGTTTGAAGTACCACATTGGAATTGTCCGTGCTCTGACAGGAGGAAAGAACTGAAAGAGTCTACCAGAGCAATCTCAACAACGCCGTGCTAGTTCGCTCAATTCGGCTCTTTCATAGCAGCAACCCAGCAATTTCTCTGCCTTCACTGCTTCTCTCCCCTCATGTAGATAAAATTTTGGTAGTATTAAGCTTTATCACAGAAAAAGTAAATGGATGGTTTCGTAATACAGAGAGATGCGGAGAGCGTATGCTTCCACTGTACACTACTACGCAAATCGAGGCATGTTCATTTTGGTACGGCAAGCTTTTTTCCACTCACACAAGTGCAGCAGTGAGGAGCCAATGAGGAAGCTGCTGCATAGTGGCAGTTCGCACACAGCACACGCTACCGAGTTTGGATATGGCACGCCTACCCCTCAAATCCACAACTCATTCGGCATGTTCTCAGCTTCTCATCCTGCCAATGTTTCTCTGTGTATTACTCCCTCGGCTTGAGCCTACAACCTGTCTCCACTGCTCGCATTGCCAGCACGCTGCACACCGCTACTGAACGTGTGCTCTCACCACTGTAAAGAGTTGAACCGCAGCCACATTCTCCAAATAGCAGCCGAACAAATTTCTCAGCTGATTGAATTAATTCAGCACTGTGACATTTGTTCTTGCACTTCTGATAATTTTCTGCGAGTTAACTAATACTGAGCCCGTCCGAATTACTAAACTCTAAGTTAGTGCAAGTTCGGCACATTTTACAGCTGCGATCAATTAGAGAGCTTCATTCTGCTTATCAGTGCGGTGCAACGCAATGAATCAAGGCTCCTTGTTCCTATTCGTCGGTGTTCCAGCAAATTAGGTGGCAAATTCGTGGCGTAATGTATGGAAGGCCAGTCCGCTGAGAAGAAGTCCAGTCCAGCTTGGTGTGAATAAATTTAATTCAAAGCAGCAAATTAATTTCATCGTGTGCTTGATTAACTGGTAAGCAAGAATCTTATTTTAAAATTCATAACTTTAATCCGTCTTGTAACTCAGCATTAAAAGCTTAGCCTAATCATGGTACTGAACATACTAGGCGAGGGCCAGCTTCCGACACAACTCAACTGGGCTAAACCGACGCTGATTTGGGCAGCGTAGTCTAATCTATAGCCCGAACAGCTGGAAGTAGCCAGAGTGAATCCATAAGGTAAGATTGTTGCCGTTACCCACATGGTTATTCCGCTCGATGTTCTTAATTCATGAATTAGGGAAGGCTTATTTTATTTGATCGAATTTTCTACTTGCAGCTTGCATTGAACTGAAGAATTAGTCAAGTACAAAAGTTATACTTAAGAGTTATCACCTTTACTGTGTCTGGAGTTTGGAATTTAAAATGTGGACATCAGGGAAAGTACGAGAAACTTTCATTCAATATTTTCTTAGACATCGAAATCTACCCCACATTTACGTACCCTCGTCATCAGTTGTTCCAAAGCATGATCCAACGCTTGCTTTCGTGAATGCCGGCATGAATCAGGTAACGAAATGTAAATTCCCGTTAAATCAACAGGTACAGGTACAAATACGAAGGTGTAATCACGGTTCCTCTCAAATGTAGTTCAAGGACATCATTTTGGGTAACGATCGTCCACCACATCCAAGAGTAGTGAACAGTCAACGTTGCATCAGAATCAATGATCTCCAACTTGTGGGAACGGACACGTTCCACCACACATTCTTTGAAATGTTAGGTAACTGGTCCTTCTCAAATTATTTCAAGGTAGGAACTGCATTCCTTCCAATACCCAAATTCATAAGTGTACGATGTACGATACGCGTCTTTAATTTCTCTTTCAGCGAGAGGCTTGCGAAATGGCATGGGATCTACTGACAAATATTTACAAATTAGATCCTCAAAGACTGTACATCACGTACTTCTCTGGTGGCGAATCACTTCCTGTTGATCATGAGACTAAAGAAATATGGGAAGACATTGGGTACTCTTTAATTATAATTTGTTGATTCATATGTAAAGCGCCCTAATGATTGCTTAACGTATTTAGAGTGTCTCCGGCGAGAATACTACCCTTTGGGAAGGAAAATTTCTGGGCCATGGGCCCAATTGGTAAGTAGTATTATTGCGGACAGCGTATTTGCCAAGTAGTGTAGTGAGTTAATTAAATATGGTCACATCATGTTTAATTCAGGTCCGTGCGGCCCGTCAACTGAAATACATTATGATCATCGCGGAAGTCAAAACGAACCAAGTGAAGTTAACCAAGATAGTGGACTAGTCGTGGAAATTTGGAACCTAGTGTTTATGCAATATAATAGGTAGGTCCTGCCTCATACGATCTATATGAAGTAGAGGCGTTCAAACCCTAATGTCTGCCTTGCCTACTTCTGCACATTTACAGAAACCAGAGGGGCGCTTTGGATCGACTGCCATTATCTCATGTAGTTGACACTGGAGCAGGCTTGGAAAGACTGACAGCTGTACTCAATAATAAAATCTCAAACTACGATACTGATTTGTTTCGACCAACTTTTGACATCATTGCAAGGGTATGTTACAGGTGGAGATTTTAGCTAAGCATTTGGTTGCTCTGATTCCATTCAGGATTTGCTATTGTGAAGATTAGAGGTTTAATTTAAAAACTAATATTTTAGGAGTCCTCAGCACCACCTTATGGAGGAAGTTTTCAATCAGAAATTGATTGCGGTTATCGGGTTTTGACTGATCATATGAGATGCATTGTAGCAGCCTTATCGGATGGAATACTGCCTCAGACAAAGTGAGGCATTAGGATGCACATATAATTTGGATATTTAAGCTTTCAATTTACAGCTATTGGTATTCGTTTTTTCAGCCACAAAATACGGAAACTAGTCCGTCGTTGTTTGTCGCTCTGTGATCTCTACTTTCTACCCAAGACACATGCGGATATGGATTTTGTGGATTTTCTCAACGTAATCAGTGATTCTATTTTTATGTCGCTTGCATCTCTATATCCCGAAAGAGAAAAAATGAAGGACGAAATTAGTGACATATTGGCCTATGAAGTAGAACGCTATTTAGCACTGAAGAAGCACAAAGCTGCTGCTGCTCATCATCAGATGTTACCAAGACTTCTTACATTAGATTTCCCAGCTTTAGTACGGTTAAAAGGCATTGAAATTGAAGCAGTTCGAAATAAAGGCTGTATTGACGGAGCTACCGCGAACAGATGGTAAGAACTCGACCGGATTTGCTGAAATAGTGAAGGTGTTTTAATCTTTGTCTTTGTGCATAATTCCGAACTCGTAGGTACGAAACTTATGGAATAACCGAAGATGCAATTGAAGAGTTTTGTTCCAATTTGGGGCTTCAGTTTGACAAAGCCGATCTAATGCAGGAGAAAATTAAACTCAAAAGTGTGTTCCGCGATGATGCTCTACGAGCTATGCTCCACAACGAAGAGAAACAATTCACGAACAAAGTCGGCTCGTTCCTTTCTCTGTACAATCCTCAAGTTGCTGGCGGCGTTTACCATGATCTTGCTAATACCAAAGGAAAGAATCTTGTGGACATACACATCGAGTGGATTTTCGACGAGGATGGAAACCCGGCGGAAGAAATTGGAAAAGGTGAATCCTACTGGGTTGTCCTAAGTTCGACTACGTTCCGGGCAGGATCGCCGAAGAAGGCTTCCGACGGCGGATGGCTCGAACTCGAAGATGGTGCTCTTGTTTGTGTGATTAATGTGAAACAGCTCCCATCTGGATGGATTCTTCATCAAATTACTGTAAGCAAAACTTTTATTCTATCTAAACTACAAGTGTGGTTATTGTCGTATTTATTGTCCAGGACATTCCAGAAATTGGTTTCAGAAGGAAAGGAAAAATTGTCAGTTTGAAAGTAAACGAAGAGCGTCGTAAAGGGATTACCGTCACCACATTGGCTCTGGAACAGATGAAGCATTGGTTTAAAAATGTTTACGACGTCGTCAGATTCAACGAGGAATACGTGTCTTGGGATCAGATTCAACTGGAGTTTACAATTCTAAATGCCGACTTTACAACGCACGATGTGGAGAAATTGGAAGATTTTCTTTATGAAAGTGGCAGCGAAACAGTTATGATAAAACGCAGATACTTAGAAAATGGCACTCACAAGATTACTTGTGTGACTGGACAAACGGCCCATGCAACAGACGAGCTTGGACAGCGAGTATATAATCAGATAATGGGACTGAAGGAGCTGATATCGAAACCAAATCTTGACTACGTGAACATTCGGCATTTAATCAAAGAACAAATTCAGCACATCGAACAGTATTTGCGCAACACGGAAAATGTGCCTCTACCTTTGGAAGTCTTCATAAAAGGTGAAAAGGTGGTGGCCGAAGCTGAGAGATTAATTGAGAAGAATGAGATCCTGTACGAAACGGCAAGAATTGTGGAAGAACTTGCCAGAATCGCCCAAACGGACGATCCCTTTGTGCTGCAACAGTTTCGAAGTGACATCGAGTACGGGTCTTTACTTAAAATGACACGAGCGACAGGGCATAAGCCCACCCTGCTCATAATTCATTCATCTGATGGGATCGTACAAGCCCGTTGCTGCGTTCCAAAGGTATGCCGTATTGTTTAGTACATTTCCCTTGTCGTGGCAACTTGTAATGAAGTCTGTATACTTACTACAGGATTTGGTGACAGAAGAGCTCTCAGCGGAGAAATGGATGGCAAGTCTTGTTAACGGACTAGGTCACGGTGCATACTCCAGCCCAAGGGGGCAAGATCCCAGGCTCGTCGTGAATTTGAAGCGAGTTCGAGTTCCTACAGCAGATATTAAGATACTGAAAGGAATTGAAAATGCAAAGCAATACATTAGCAACCAAATTCTAGTCAAGCCCCCATCCAAGACGAGGCAGATCGAAGCGGACAGTTAAACGAAGTTTTAATGAGGTGCTCAACACCGTGTCATTTGTGTGCACAAAGTTAACCTGCAAGCGAAATCTCAGCACAGCAAAGAGAAAATTATGTCAAAAGATAATCCATGCATGAGTAACAACGCTAAAGAAAAAGGGTATTGCAGTCCAACTAACGTTAAGCCCGTCTCACTTGTTACGCCTTATGAGCATTTCGTCTTAGTGTCATAACCTTTGTCATTAACATGTTTATTAGCACGATACGACACTGCGCATTGTATGAAATAATAATCATTTTCTGTGAAGACGTCAAACTGGCCAAAACGAGACAAATAATACGGAAGTAATTTAGCTCTTGAAAGTGTTATGACTTTTGAATAAAAGTATTTTGTTGACATTTAACCAGAAAGAATGGGGATCAGAACCCGCGCCAGTGTGTTCATTTTTAGTGTAAGTTTGTGTTCTAGTTTTGCCATCAGTGGGAAAACGGGTATTGCAGAAGGGACACTGGCGGATCCTGATTTAAGTGCCCCAGTGATGAACAATCAAAGTGCTTCGAAATACGGCATTCAGAGCCAGAGCCAGGCATCCAGTAGCAATTTTCCGCTTCCAGAATTGAACCTCACCTCGAATGTCAGGCGGAAGAAATCTGCAGGGGTTCCATTTGGCACACTTTTTGATTTGATGCCGATTGCAGCTCGATACGCCAACTTACTGCCGCTCGTAATGAATATCATACGTAAGTTGGCATTGCACATAAAGCAAGCAAACGAATCCGACATTGCCTACCATTCCAGGTCCTATGATCCGCGTAAGTCAATCATCGCGGCAACAGAGCATACAGCAGCCGGGTGGAATCGCTTTCCCTTCGCTGGAAGGAGCTCTCCTTTCTTTGGCGTTCCTCACCTTCGCAGTTTTCTTGGTGGACTTGGTTCAGGTGCTGGCCCATGAAGGTTAAACTTTAGGTTATTTGCGAATGTAACCCTAAATATGCAATTTTAGCAAGTGCTTGGAAGGCTAAGAACGGGAACTGCTGTTCCATTGGGTGGCCGGAGTCGAGGACGACGAAAACGCAGAAGCATTGAGTCCTTCGGACTTCTGGAAGACAAATTCGGGGAAGTTTTCTCCACGCTCTCCTCAAATATTATCACAGCAATCGAGAACCCGTTGTATCCTGACATGAACAAACAGTACAAGTAACTATGAAGGGTTTGTGCCTACTCTACCAGAGAACATCGAGGAAGGATTGCATCGAGAAAGCCACACGACACGACACGCGAGACTCGCTCGAGAGAGGTTCACACAACAGTCTCAATCTGCCTCGGCACACGACTCCACGACCGGACACGATTTGCGTTTTATCTCTGTCCTGCAATGGTAGTGATTCCAAATACAGCGGTAGCCTTATCTTGTTTGCGAAGATTCTTGGCCGGACTTTTGGATATTGTGTCTGTGTTTACTGTGAGGATGTGTTATTGAAGTTTTAACTCACAAAAATCATTGGACACGGAACCGGAAGCAATTTTTAGGAAAATATTCAAATTTTATTTATTTCACTGTAGTGAAGTTAAACTGTTAAGGTCCTAAGGTTTCAAATATGAAATATCACGTAAGTCTCTCGCGCTTGGCCCAAGATTAAAGGCTGAAGCAGCGCTCTCAAAATAGCTGCGGTCAAGACAAATTAAATTTTAGCTGGTAGTGACGGTTATAATGTTGCGCTTATAATTATCATCAAAAAGCTGAGAACAAAATTTAATTTTAATCCTGAAGGAGCGCCAGCGTACACTACAGTATTTGGGCGTTCTCCAGCACTATGTTCTTGAGCAAGTGTGACGTTCCAGTAAAAGCCCATCATGTTAAACTGCATTCCATTTCCTGCTTGTCTCTTGAGCAAATAAAAGATTTTCTTCGATTCCCAGGTGTCTTCTTTTAATTGATACAGATCCTGAATATCTTTAATGCCAACGTCGGATGTTGATGCGGCAGCTGTTGACGAAGACTGTTGACTGCTAGCCACGACCCTGTTGAAGTAGGAACGCAGGAGTCCAGTCACGAAAATATCGTCGATCCATAAATACCGCACTTGATTATGAATCGCGTATAGGTCTCTAGTGAGGGCTGGAGTTGTAATGTACGCGGCCCCTACACAGAACGGAGGATACGAGTCTTCGCTGTATTCGTCATGGGAAACCCTCCATTTGTGACTCCCGTACCGCTTTGGCGTATCTTCCCACTGATGGCATGATATCTGGCGGGGGCGTGGTGCGTAAAGTTTTGTGCTCAAGTGGCTGACAAGTTCAAATATGTTGATAAACATGTCATCGTCAGTCTTGACAACAAACACTGCACTCGAACAGTACTTGAGCACCCACTTGTACCCGACGAGGTGCTTAATTGTTAAATTACGGTATGAGTCATGGAAGTCTGAGATTATGATGTCCCCGTGCGTGATGTGTTCCTTCTCTATTTCCTGGTCCAATGTCCGGTTGTAGTTGTCGGGTCCGTCCACTTCCACATTTTGAGATCCAAGAATGAATACCTTGCGAATTGCCCACGTCTTGTGCGCGGTCACTGAGCCCCACGTATCGCGAATAGCCTTGCGGTAAGCAAAATGATGTCTGGCGGAGTGAATTACGGTGATGATGAGCGGTGAAGTAATTTGACTGCAAACTGTTTCATTATTCTGAATGAAGCCAAAATCTTCCATGCCCAAGTACTTTGGCAAATTTGGAGTGGCTGCGGTTGGAGCAGTTTTATGACGAATATTGTTCGTGTATAAGGCTACGGTTATGAAGATGAGTGGAAAGACCAGGACGAAACTCTGAAGCAGTAAAAATTCAGTAGTTAACAAAGTTGGCTCGGAAATGATAATTAAAGTGACATTACGTACAACGTATTTTCGCCTGTAGAGCCAAATCCACCATGACGGAATTCCGGTTTGAAGTTGAAGGGGTGTCCTTTTGCAGAAAACCATGACCTCTAATCCCCAAGCCCAGTGTTTGTGTCCGAAGGTTAACAGTTAAGCACTTCTCAGCACTGGGACTGAGAAATAGGTCGGCGTGGCGTAAATCCTTCACGCTCCTATTTCATGTGCTGACTCCACCGATTTCCAGCATATAATTCAAATAACCCTGGTCCAAGGTTGTAAACTCCGTAATGTGGAAAACGTGGTAACTGGTAATAGAATTCTGTGGTCTGATATTTTCAGGAATAAATTATCTCATTTCTTAATTAACACTAAAATTACCTACAGCGCTTAACGAAAGAACACCGCACAAGATTAAGTTGGCATTGAATACAAGAAGAATGTATGATCTTTTGCTGGCAGCCGTGGAATGAGAATGAATCCCATCTGCAACGGTCCAAAAACGAGGCATCTGGAAGATCGCACTGCGTAAATCCACAAGAATATTTTCCGCCGCACTCGTTTATCAGCAGTTGAGTCATTTAAATAATAACGACAATATTACTTTTGTAATCGGCTCGTCGCGTCAATCCAGTAAAAGCAGCCAGCAGGCTGCAACAGTTGTACTGGAGGCAGTATGCGACGCGACAGTTTTACGTAAACGAAGGCGTTCTATTAATATTATCAACTGTCGAACGCTGAGCTGATTATATGCGACCGTACTTGGTGTTTATACAGATTTATTGTCATGAATCGGCTGCTGCTGACTGCCTTCTCATTGTGAGTTTTGGGGATAAATGCTCAGTCGCAGGATTTGAGAGCACGATACTGTAAGTTATAACCCTTGCTAAGCCGATGACTCATTTGGTTTTCCATGTTCCAGTTGTCACAGTGCCATATCCCAATTGTCAGTTGCGCAGCACATTAATCAGACCAAGCTGATGGTGCACTGATCAACATGAGTCTTCTCTTTGAAGATCACGATGACCTCAGCACGTGCGTACATGGTACTACTCCGAATACACGACGAATTCCAATTATGTGACATGTGGAACAAGTGTACAGCTGAACTGTGAAATTGGATGGTAGGATTAGTCAAATCGATGTGACCTCCCGTCTACGTCCGACCTTGTCTCATCTGGTGCGGTGCTGATAATATTTACGTTTGTCTTTTCTAGTGCAGTTGCATAACGAAATCCATGCTGACGCTGAGTCACCGTTATCAAGTTCAAGTTCAGATGCTGGACACTGATAAGTGGCAATTATCTTCAGTTTGTTTGCGAAGCACGACCAGTGCGTGTGAATCATTAACGTTAGAATTTCTACATCACTCACACTGACAATTCACAAAACACAAAATGAGACTGAAAGCAGTTTCTGTTCTCAATTTTCACGACAGTGCAATAGTCACTTCTGAAATCTGCAATCAAGAGCCCTCAGGTTCAGTTGCGACTGGCTGAGCTTCTGCAATCTGATTTTCTCCATTACGGAGGTCAAATTCTGTCTTCCCATCATTATGAAATATGCAAATTTGCAATACTGCGATTTCCTAAAATAGAATTTATTTGCAAATAATAGTGATTATGCCTCCGTTTCGTCCCGCATGTCTCGCATATGTGACAGGTCCTGTCTGGCATATGAACGAATGATTCGTGACGTCTTCCTGTTCCAGAATATAATTGATAACGGATGCGCAAAACGCGAGCGTAAGCGTAATCGTGAGCGCGGAAAAATTGATGCCACGCGATGCTCTGTTTTGTTTTTGTGTAAGATCAATTTACATGAATAGAAAATGAGTTGTGCTTCATTCTTGCCTTGCCGTCTGTTCTATATTTAGATCAGTTCATTCAGTCGTTCGAAGTATCCTGCATCATATTATTTATTGTAAGGCCTTGGTCTCATTGTGCCCGGCCAAGCCCCAGTTTACGACCCACCTGCTCATTTCATTAGTAAACACGAAAGAGAAGTTGACAAATGAGATATTCGAAAGATGAGCTAAAAATCCACTTTTCGTGGAGATGAATATCAAACACATAAACAGTAAACACTAAACACGTATTCATTATTGAAAATGTGCAACGTTACAAATTCAGAGACCTTAGCAAGGCATCGACGTTGGTTGTTGCTCTTTATCATCAATCATGAAACTGGGGCGAAGATGTAAGGTTGACAATTTTACGAATTTACTCAAAAAGAAGCAAAATTCCTCTTGTGCTCTTATTACGAATGAGTATTAAATGCTTGCCGCGTGCGAATGAATCGAGAATCTCGCCTTCATGGTGCCTGATAATGATGATGACTCTACTTCTGATGGGAGTCTTTCGTCTGTCTATATCTGCCGCTGTACTACACTCAGAAGATGCCGGTCGCGTGAGATGCGTGTTTAAATGCATTATTCGGTTCAACAATTTCTTCAAAATTCAAGCCCTTGACCATTGCAATTGACTTACATTTGAATGGACCAAAATAATGGCGTGCAATGCAAATACAATCCAAGGAGTCATGAACTCAGTCACCAGAAACTACTTTAATAATTATTATCATTTCGAAGATTCAGTTGGAATTTGGCATTGTGAAGGATTCAGTTCAACTCAACGGTAATGTGAAACAGTGGGCAGAATGAAGATATCAAGAAATATAGCCCCGAATCGGTGGAAACTTGCTACACTTGTGGTTGTGCTCCTGGCTGACTTGATGACAGAAGTGCGGCTGATTGACTGTGCAAAAGTGGCCCGGAAAGAAGAATCGAGTGAAAATGTAAAGTCCACGACTTCAATAACAAGCGAAACATCGCTGACCGTAAATCGTACTCACGTCACGGACCTGACAAGGACGTCGACGAGTCCACAGAGAAATGAACTCACGATTTCCAAAATGGCCTTCCGGCTGCTGCAGAAAATCTCCAAAGATTTCATTTTGCCAACGATGAGCAATTTATTAAGCCCAGGTACGTCTATTGATTCTATTGCTGTGAATACGAATTGCCTCAATTACTTTGTTATGAATTAGATTTCTGGGGTCATTCGAAATGATCATGCAAATTGCTTTATATTCAAGCGAATCTTTTGTTTTCACAGGAAGTGGGAACTCATTGTCAAAACGGTCGCACGATTCAACGTTTGGTCTCATTTCGTTCGTAACATTCGCAACCTTTGTTCTGTTTGCTTTGCTCGTAAGTTCATCCAGTAATCGCTACTGAAAGAATATGAATGAAATGCCAGCTAACCAACCGTCAAAGTGCTCGTTTGCAGTTTTACAAATGAATATTTTTTATCAATTTTTCACAGCCTTTGCTGACACTGCCTAGAAGACAACGAATAGCAAGAGGATACGTAAACAGATATCGTGCGAAAAACAAGTTGAAGCCATTATCACAGCACTTTTTTAAGCCGGCGTCTCTCACAAGGTACAAAAAGCCTGCAGACTCGCAAATATCCTACGCGGCAGTGGCAGTGCCCATTGATTCGGTTGGCGGTGGTGGAGGAAGCAATGCTGGCGGTCGGGGAAAGGGCAAAGGCCATGGCTACCATGCCGGTGACTCAAAAATTAAAAGCCCGCAGCAGGAAGATTTCGAGAGCGATGTGGATGATTTATGGAATAGTCGTGAACCGAACATTTATGGCGTAGGCGATCCCGCAGCTGGGATTAAGACGTATAGCATGGGCGGGGGTGCCGGTGGTGGAGCAGGAGCCAATTTTGGAATGGGCGGAGGCTGGCCTTCGCAGGAAAGTCAACCAATTCATTTAAGTACGATTACCGATTCGGACAATGAGTACTTGACGAAAGACGAAATCATGTACCTGCTGAAGACGCTGTAGCTTGTAGCCCGTAGCCGCTTTTCTCAAACAGCACAGGTCCTTGCTCCACTTTGCTCAATTTACTGAATGCTTCCGTATCTACCTAGTACTTAATTCCGTCTTCAAATGCTAAATAAAGTAGACGACATGAGTAACACGAGAAAGAACAACCGTTTGCAAGTTATGTAAAGGTTACTGTACATTTTGCACATCTTGAGACAATTCTATCATGCTGTGCCGTGCTTCAATCCAATTATGCCTGAACCATTCTCTTTCCCATTCCATTATTGCTGAATAAGATTTACCCAACCATGAAAGCTTTATGAGAAAACGATTAAACGAGTTAACCTTTACGTTTTGTCTTTCTTTAACGATGGTGATTTTGAGGACCGTTTCTCAGTGCTGCACTGTTCTTTAACCGCGCGTGGCTGTCCCGCAGCCACAACCTGCTGGTACAGATTACATGCTTTATTCCTATTTGTGTAATGTAAGATAATATAAATGCCGTAATTTAAGACAGAAACACAGAAATAAACTTCGCAACGAACGGAATTTGAGAGCACAATTCTTCTGCATCTTTTGTTGTTGCTAAACTCTTGTCAAGAACTTTCGCATGCCTAATCGACTCAAAGACGCAAAGACTCGTATTGTTTGACTTCCAAACAATGGCCGCATGTTTTCATATTATGTGAATTCTGTTCTACCATGTTCGGTAACATTTGGAATCGCTGGCACAGCAGTTTGGCAGATCGGATCTTGGTGACAACAACTCGAGTCTTTGCTCAGTAGAAATGAATTTTCGATCCGAACTCCGTGAAAGTGTCGCACAACCGTAAATTGAGCGTCATGGATTGGTCTGCCAGTGGATTTAACACAAGCATAACTTTGCATCTTGCCGATTTGTCCAACGCGCGCTCGAGTGCGCATTCTTCCATCTCCAAGCGCAGTTTTATGATGATCGACCCGACGCTGATTTTTGCCTTCACAGCCCTCGTGGGTTTGTCATACATTGTGTTTTTGGTCGGTACTCAAACTCGACGTCGGAACGGAAGGTCTACTCCGCTGCCTGGCTTCGGGATTCTTGGTGACCGAGTGAATGAGATTATTGAAATCTTCCTCGACTCATTAGCCGTTTATGTACACAAGTAACAATCTAAATACCACAGTACGCCGTAAGGCGAAAGCCCGTATTACGTCAGAGTAGTAAATGAGTCGTAATGACCGCTGTTGTTGATTACGTCTTTCAGTGAGCGAGAATGGGATTGCCCAAGACGCTTGCTATGTGAAGCTAATCAACGCGCAGTGGAGTCTGGACGTCTTCGCGGATTTCTAATGTACATCTCGTCCTTATTCGTATCATTCTGGTTGAAGGATCGCAATGTGTCTTCAAGCATGGATGCAATGAAGAAGGGAAGAATGGGGCATAATTGCACGATGCAGTATCCGTGCCCATTCTCCTTGTAGCCAATCGCAAATTATAATTAGGCTGACTCTAAATTATTACGTTGAGGACACAACTGTCAATATTTATTGTTCCAAAATGATGAAATAAAGACACAAGTCTAAATATACGCTCTAATTTGACGTACTATATTTAGATTAGTTGTTTTGGTTCTGCTTCCAGTTTCAAAGTTACATTTGACTTACGAATAGTATCATTTCATTACTGATTGCAATTTGCAATTGGCAGTACAAAGCTACGTATATATATGTTAAATATACAAGTGAACAGCCAAGCCTTTTTACAAGTTCCATATTCAAATACAGTCTATTCGGGCTAGTTTACGAGTAATGAGTCGGCAGCTATGAAAAGAACCGTTGTTGGGAACAATAAAGTAAAACGTTTTCGAATCCGTCCGATTCTGGCCTCCACAATCAACACGCGTAACAAACTGAACTGTACTAGTATGAAACAATTCTCGGTGGACACGGTTCTAGTCTCAACACCACATTCTGTAACTTAAAATTTGTCCTTCGACGATGACTAATGGACTTCTAAAACTAAACAGACTTAGACAACAAGTTTAATTAGACCAGCTACACACTTTCCTAAGCTGAATTTTAAATAAACACAATTTAGCAAAAAATTTGAGTTAACAATACCTTAAGATGTGATAGACTCGTTTCATTAAAGTTACAGAAAAGGAATTAAGGCGATTTGCTTGAACCTTGGTTACATTATATTACTCCAGAATCGCATAACTAGAACGAATCGCGACTACGAAGGGTTCATAGGTCCAGACCGGTAAGAAGCGCCAAGTGTAGAGCTTAAGTCACGGTAAGAAAAGCCTTCAAAGTCGTCCGAGTTGGTTTCAGGGATACTCCCAAGTGGTTCTCGATCTGGAAACGACAAGGCAATTAGGATTCAATTGTATATTTAATACAAATGTGGATAATGCTTCAGATTAAAGCCCATTAACTACCTGGTGGTGTCAGCTCAACAGAATCTCCAGTGAAAACAGAATCAAAGTATCGTGTGTCGATTTCTGATGTTACTTGGGGTTTGAATGGCGGAGTTATCTGTGTTTGTAATACCCATTAAGTTTTGCATCAGCTTGATGCTTAAGTATAATATTCTGTCTGTACCTTGCGCTGCACCAAATCAGTCCAATTTATATCACCGAAAAAGGCATGACTCATCACATCTTTCGCATCATTCGGTCCTCCGCCCAGTCTTTCTCTTGGATTCTTTCGTAGCAATCCAGCCAAAAGATCCTTAGCATTCTTAGAAATTGAGCTAGGAAACTTTACCTGAAAGACCACACGATATATTTAAGTTTGGTGTTGTTGACTGACATTATTTTTTAGAAATCACCTCTTGCAAAAGTATGAGCTCGAAAAGAGTATCATGGTCGCGATTATAAAATGGTAGTCGGCCGATCATCATCTCATACATGACCACACCAATGCCCCACCAGTCCACAGCAAGGCCATAATCAGCATCCTCAAGGACCTCTGTAAGTCAAGGTTTAAAGGTCAACATATCTTACGTATCGTGATGAAGTGCTGATTTACGTACCCGGTGCTAAATATTCAGGCGTGCCACAGAAAGTCTTAGTCGTGCTGCTGTATGTCATTTCTTCCTTGCAAAGACCAAAATCAGCGATCTTGATGTGTCCATCCTTATCGAGGAGCAGATTCTCTAACTAAAGTTCACAAGTGAAATTAGGATTAAAATCTCGGAACTTGGTGCTGCAGGTAATCAAAGTTAACTTGCCTTTAAATCTCGGTATATAATGCCCTTCTCATGTAGGTAGCCGATTGCTGATATAATTTCAGCCCCATAGAATTTGGTTCTCTCTTCAGAGAAAGATTTCTCCTTTGAAAGGTGAAAAAATAATTCTCCTCCATTCACGTATTCCATAACAAAACAAAGTCGGTCACCAGTTTGAAAAGAGCATTTAAGAGACTGAAACATAAAATATGTGCATCAGTTTTAGTAAATGAGGTAGTTTGATTTAACAAGTAGAGCAAAACTTACAATGAGAAATGGATGATTTGTCGACTGTAAGACCCTGTTTTCGGTTTTTGTGTGATCAACTTCATCCTTCTTGATGATGACTTCCTTTCTGAGAATTTTTATGGCATAAAGTTGCCGAGAAGTCTTTTCACGACACAATATTACTTTTCCGAAGGTACCCTTCCCAAGTAATTTTAAGAACTCGAAGTTCTCAAATGTCTATAGAAACCAAAGAATATGCAAACTAATTGTATCATATCGTATATGTTTGGCAAACTTGGTTAATATTGGTAAACGAAATGAACTTACGACTTTCTTTTTCCCAGAAGATCTGCCATACGCAACTCCCTGCACGACAAACTTGTTGGATAGCTCCATGTCATTTGACTCTGACTTCATGATAATTTCTGAACTACTTGTGCTAGACAGGCTTGAGTTCCTATTCCCTAGGAAGTTCTGATTATCACTACCATCCATGGGTTCTTGGGTAAGGCTTTCTGCGACCTTTTCGATGGCGTTTATCCACTCCGTGCGGTCTGACTCTGACTCGGTATAAAATGTTCGTTCGATCACTCGAGTCCACTGTAGACCACGTATAACGAAGGTGTATGGTTTTGGGCGATCCGTCTTCATTATCTGACATCCTTTAACTGTGAAATTATTTAATGGCTCTCCAGACTTGTATGGCGGTTCGCTTTTAGCTTTGTAGCCCAGAAGTGTACCGTCGTCGTACAAAAAGAAGTACCGGGGTCTCCAATTTTTAATTGTCTCACCTTCAAACCCGAAATGCGGCTTTTACTCGGATGCTCGAAATGTACAGATTTATGCTCAAAGTGCTCAGTAATCAACTTTGATGTCGATTTCGTCTGATTGATAGCCTTAACTCACCTCTTTTGTAAAGAAGTCCTTCTCGTACCAGATTTGGGATTTGGTTTTGCACCTGCATGGGCTGGGGCGAAGAATCTTCTGCCGTGGGGCTACTCATCTTCGTATTTCCAACCTGACATACGGCAAGGTAAGATTATTTCTTGAATTCTAAATCCATCAAAAACTGATGATGCAAAAGAGCTCATTCAACCGCTGACGCACAGCATTCTGTCAAGAGGATCGAAATTAGCACTTCAGTCGGATTTCCTGAGAATTTACCATAATGTCATTTCCACTGAGTAAATCTCATAATTCTACTATACACTCACTTAAACGTGAGGTAGTCCAACACTTAACTAAGAATTAAAATGTCAGCAGCACGAACACATAAACACTTAGAGCCCCTGCAATCATTCTTTGCGTTTGCCTGCACCAGGAAAATAAGACGAATGAAAAACTGTTGATTACGATGTTACAACTAAATGGCAACTAGTTACGTATTCGGTATTCGCGAAACTTTGTACATGAAATATGCAAATTCTGAGTTTTATGACTTATACCGGTTGTTGGTTTAGCAAAAGTTATAGGCAAATAGACACTGACATAAAGTTAAGTTACTGCTGGTGGTGGCAGGCATTACGTAAACTTATAAAACGTCGTAAGTTTTAGTTTGGCACAAGGCTTCTCGTACATAAATTACGGGGTCAAGGGAGTGCAGAAGACTGAGAAGACGTTTTATATGCACATACGTATATCTTAGTTACTAACCCCTTCTTAGATTATGCTGATGACGATGACATAAACAAGCAGCAGATATAATAATGACAGGCGACGTCCACGGACCACCGGCAATGCTAATCAGCTACGAAGAGGATGATTGATAAGTAACTTAGTTGGAAAAAGTTGTTATAAGATGAACAGATGAACTTCACCTACATGCAAAGTATAACATGAATATTAGACAGTGCAGGAGCAGTAATTAAGTTCAGAATCAAAAAATAAGAAATAGTGAAGAGTCCAGACAGGTGATTCCAAGAATTGCAACCCACCGAGAGTATATCTTGTCCATTTTTTGTAAATTGAGGACAGTCAGGTGACAAAATTCTGCCAGACAGGCTTGCATAACTGGTATTAGAATAAACTCTAACCACTTGCCACTTCGTGCTACCAGTTCTTAGAAAATCGACCCAGACTTGCTCCAGACGCCAGGCAGCCTGCTTGTTCTTAACCAGTTCTTAGAATTGTTAAACTCTTGGCCTTAGTTGCAGTCACAGTACAAGTCCAGACGACCCAGGATCAGATTTCGGTATGAGTTAAAAGATCTTCTCACTACCGACTGGCTGGACAGTTGCACAAACTTGTTTTACAAGCACATCCAACCTCCTCCAACTCTGGTCACGCGTTCAATTAACATAGATTAACCACACAAACAACTTGGTATATGGAGCGGCGGCACTTTGCGAGCACTAATTTGAATGAATTTCACACAGTAAACAACAACAGTTCAACAATCAATCAGAAATGAGTTAAGGCAGCAATAATAACTTACAATTCAGCTCTTCATTCACAACTTGTCGTAGTCGTCCACAATGAGTATGCAATTTGCGAAGGATGAATTGAATTTTATCACTACCACGGTGTTCTTGATTGTGATATTCGCAATTCGCAAATGTATTGTGTACTTTAAAGGGCGGCCGAAACGCAGACATCACAGCAGCAACTAAATACGACTCAGACACTCATACGAGACAACAGCACGATAATGCGATCCTCCAGTTCATTTCATTCATTCATGCGTCTGGTGAGTGGTGAATGCTCACTCTGCTGAATATGCTGCTGTCTGGCTGGGTTTTTCATCTCAATACACTCGACCAGACGTGTGATGGTTTTACTATTTACGTCGTAGTATTTTCCGGCTCTTATAGCCTGAGCACCACAACAAAAACATGCAATACAAGAGGGTTAAGCTGTCCGCTGTATAAATTGGCTGGCTCTAGTCCGAAACGGAATTTGTCAACCATGCGCTGGCCCGGGTCAAGTCAAGTCGAATTTCGGCTGTTATGTGATTGCTGGCCACGCTAACCAATTGCAGTGTCCGTGAAAGATGCAAGCTGCTCTTATTTGGTTCTTCTGCAGGTATACACAACTTGTGATTTGCGCCATGGGTTTTTTGCAGACGAAAACTCATGTTGTGTAAGAAGCTCGCATGCCAGCAACGACGTAACAACGCTAGCACGGATATTTTTTTTGCAAAAATAGAGCTACGTACCCGTCATCATTACAGCATACTATGTTTTCGGTACTGTATTAGGTGTGAAGCGTGGTGAGGTAAAAGACCTCTGCAGGCTACTAGGCCCGACGACGCTGTACGTTATTCATTATGCATGAGATCGTGGTCTTGAGACCGATATACCTCAGTTTGTGTCTGGGTTCCTCCGTCTCGGTTTTCGCATGTCCGATTACTCAGACTACCGGAAAACGAGTATTTTGCATGTATGGAGTACATTGTAACCGAGCTAAGTCCTGCAAGCAGTTCAATCAATTCTGCACTCCCAATTTAATGATTAGGTATTCGGTGTCTGGTTTCGTGTACCTCATTGTCTAAATGCCTTAAGAATAAACTCCCGAAAAGTTCGCTGAGATTTCGCAACAAAAATAGGAACTTGACGGAGGGTCGGAGATTCAAGTGGCTACTCATCATTACGTGGCTTCTGGGATGGTGCTCGTCATATATGGATGGGCATGTGATCAACGCGATGGCAGACAAAAATATAAACATGCTGTACAAACAAAAACAGATCCATTGATGTTTTTCACCCTCTCCCTCTGTTTTCTGATAACAAAATTTCAATGAAATTTGACACAAATATTTTCGTACACAGCGCTGACTCATTGACTCGGAGTAAAGATGAGACAAAAACAAAGGTTGTGTGGGCTTGGTACTGAAAGTGCTGATACATGATCTTACATGATTAAATGATAATGGAAGGAGGATGCGATGAGAATAATCGAATTTCGCATCGATCTTTGTGCTTGTGTTTTCATTGATGAATGACTAGCGTCTGTGGTACTCCAAAACCAGATAACGTTCATGACTCATATCCTCCACTGTGCTGCGTGGCTTTTTTAGTCATCGCAATTAACAATCGTTAGAATCATTGGATCAAGATTATCTTGGAAGCTCAATATGAAATTATGCACCAATACCAAACAGTCAGACTCGCTCGTCTTTTTTGAAGTCTGGCCAGCAGCCATTCCCGAAATATCCTGGATGTATCTTAAACTGTGTGAACAATATCATGCGAAACTTCGGCTTCGGAGTGAGAGTTGCTCTGAAGCAATCCATCCTCAAGAAAAATTCTGCTCTGACTTACAACTGAACATCACCTCACATGGATAACGTAGAGCACTGGAGCCTGAGGAAAGATTTTCACGAAGAACAAATTGGTGCTTGTGTTCGTCCTCAACCTGAGCCTGGAGTGCCAACATTTCACAAGTCTCGACCATCAAGTAGTCCCCACGAGGAGGGCCAAATGCGTGGTAGCTGCTGCGCAGACTTCCATTGGCGTAGAGAAAATAATATCTGGGTGTCCATTCTCGTGTTATCCCGACTGGAAACACGGACATCTTATCAATATCAAAAAGTCAACTGCCTGCACTGCACACCTCTCCCGGATTGATGGGCGAAATCGCGCTTTTTGAAATGCTTTACTCACTTCGTCTATCAAGGCTACCACTATACACCATCCTATCAGATGAATTGCCGCTGTCCGAAATCAACAAGCCCGACATGTCCGGTACTGATTTTACCTTCTGCTGTTTTGTTTTGTCTGGGTTCGGTGGAAGTCGTGGGCCCCGATTGCCAGCTGCGGGTTTGCTACCCAATCCCGATCTGTCTTAATCCATCTTCAATTGCGTTTTTAAATATTGCCGTCCAGATTTGCTATCTTCCGATGGTTCCACTGCGTTAATTGTTTCAAGTTGCTTAACCAAGCTTAAGCACACAAAATCACAGATGACGGAGCCGGAGCAATAACAGAAACTGGAAGCTGCAATAAAGTAAATGCGCACAACGCCAAGCGCTGAACACAAACATTTGAGTTTCTTCAGTAAAAATTATACCATAAGCGGAATATCTCTAACGCGAAGTCTAGTGGAGCCAAAATAGTCATAAATTTTTAAAGTAGCAATAATATTGACATTCGTCAGCAGGAACCGTTCCAAATAATTTGTCATCCACTGTGAACTATCCGAGTCCAAGAAAAACACTTACACATTTATATGCACCAAGTCATGAAGCTAGGCATAGAAAATACTAGAAGGTTCTGTTACAAGTGTACAAAAATCGAACCATTCGTGTTTGAACTCATTAGCAAGAACACAAGTATGAATGTGTTAATATCCATACATTGTAACCCGCATTTCGGTGTGGTGAACTTGTTACAAAAGTTCGGTTCATTACTTCATGCGAGAGCGATGATCGCCAAGTAACAAAATTATTCCTAGCAAGCTTACATAAATGAAAGCAATTTTTCATTTGCATCGTCACGAGTCTCGGAATGTGGAAAGTTTTCTGGTAGCAAAATACAAAATAACAATGAGGCTTGAAAATCTTGAATCATGAGGCTTTCTTTCGCCTTTTACACATTTCTCCGCGTCCGCGTGCAGCGTTGTCTACGATACCAGCTGTATCAGTACTTGGTACGTGTTCGTACTGCTATCTATAATTCGAAGATGCGGTGGAAAGTTTGAAAGTTTGATCAATAGAGGATTTCAATTCATGTGACAAGAAATTAAAGGTTTGTTCTATCCTGTCGCTCTCGTGTCATGTGCTGACAAAGAGACGCGAACAGGTCTGGAATTTCGCATGTTAAGTCAAGACAGGCAGCCACATCATGAAAACCAGGAGCATTGGTCAGATTGGCTCTGTTCCTTGCATGGAAATGTATGCCATTGCCATTATTCGAACTTGGGTATTGAATGAACAGAAAGGAAGCAAATTTTTTCCTTGATACAAAAACCAATAATCAAATTGACTTGACACAGGACCACTACCACAACATATTTCGCCTTCTTTGCCTCAAATTCGTGTTCTGAGCAATTAATTCCCAGTATGGCACAGATTTAATCCTGCTAATTGTCAGACATAAAGGCTTGTCGTAATGTTCAAGGGTATTACAAGCCAGACAAGGAGGTTATCCATTAAAATGACAATGATAATGAAGATTCAAGCTATTCTCTCCTGGGAAAGGTGGCCACGCTGTGTAATGCGCAAATTTCTTGGTCATGTCATCGCATCGATTACCAAAATATTACAAGGAGACACGACTTTGACTTAGTCCATGGTGTCCATGGTTATGCTTCTGTTTCTATTTCATTCTATAGTGTCTCTTCGTCTTCCTTGTGCCATATTGCCTGGCTTCGCATTGATTTTAATCTGTCTTCGTGTTAATGTCAAATATTACCACATGACACGGATACTCAGGTATACAGGTGTAATCCCTGCCGTGATGACTTCATTACAATCGCACTCATCTATTCAGTGAGTTCTATTTTTAGAGCTTTTGAGTACTATTGCGCAGTTTTTGTATCTGGCAAATTGCAATTCTTCATTTAGATTGCTTTTTGTGGAAAATTTTTAGCAAGCGAGTAAACAAGGTTAAATACCCTATAGTAGTGTGAATTTTCCAAATGAATCTCAACATGATACCGAGGCTTGAGTGCATGCGTCACGATCGTGACTGATTCAACGACTTGTCTCGATTTTCTTAGTCTATTTTCTCCTGAAACGTTATCCAAGAAAGAAAGATTTGATAATACCAGCCAGTGCATCAATGTCGTTTGCTTTCGCTCGGTTTCGTGCTAACAAACAATAATGACACGGCAGTCCAGATTGTAGTGTGGTGGCATGCATCGTTCCGAACTCAGTCGTGTATGCATACTGAAAGGAGAATACATGTAGGCAACGCGGTAACCAGGTAACATGATACCCGGTCCCGTGCCCTTTACGCGTTGGTTCTTAATTTGGTTAATAAAAGCAAAAGCGATACAATCGGATTTCAGTAGTGTGCCTCAATCCTACGCGTGAGATAACCGAGTTTGTTACTGCCGCTCCCGTGTCCCGTACATGTTAATCAGATATCACCCGAATTTGGGTTATCACTTCATAAAATAGGACACAATAAGACATTATTCGCAATTCTAGTCTCGCCAGACTTGGAATTCTTGTTCTTATTCGCGTGTAAATAAGGTAAGGAAATGATTGATACTTTTTCCGTTTTGGTGACAACAATGAGAACACGCGTAGCCAGCCTCGTCTGGGCCTAATCTGCTCGCAGTCAGGTTGAATTTTGTCGAAGTGCTCCGAAAGTGGTTGGCACGCTGAGAGTGTTTGTTGAATCTATAATCTTTTGTTGGAGGTCTGAATTCTGAAAGAGAAATTCCATCACACTTTCTCCATGCACATTCCCATTCGCCATTCGCACTCTTTCATGTGCTTCTGAAACATTATTAGCCTTATTTGTTGACAAACTTCTTTCTGCACTGGTATTACAGGCACGAATAAAATATTGAAAGCCATTATTCACCTGGATTGTCACTGCAAGACTTCCGTTCTGGCATTCCACGAATTGCAATGCGGATTGTGGTTCAGTTCTAATCTGGAGTTCACAGCATGTCTTTGATGGAATTACAAAGTAAATTTTTCCCAGTTAAATTCAGAGGTTTGAATTCTTTTTGCATGTACTCGGATGCTAGTCGCGCTTTCAGTTGCTTCTTAGTTTTGCACTGGTCGCCATGTTCAGTTCTGCATTTATCTTCTCGTAGTTTTAAATTTCTCCAGAACCGACAATTGAATATATAGTTTCAAAGCGTTGCCTGCTTAAACTGCTCTGCTGGTGTTTGATCTTACTTCTATTCGTTTCCAGCAAACATAATGACAAGCAGTTCGTACTTTCTCTCAACCATATTTTCCTCGAACGAACGATTGGCCAGCGACAAGTCTCCAGTCTCAGCCAGACGCAGCAGCCGTGATGCCATTAAAGAACTTCACAGTGCCACGTTCTTCTTGGATCCACCAAAGTGGCCGGTAGAGTGCCAGGTAATTCCGCAATCACTGCGATCTTATGTCAGCCTTCCAACAGCCCCTATTCACATCTTGCGACGTGACACTGTCTCTAGGTGCTGCCCCAAAAAATCTTCCACATGTCCACGACGCCTTCCAAACCCGAGCCATTCTACGTGCCTTCAGGGACTGAACCGCAACCGAGACCGGTGGGTGAAGAAATGGGCAAGGTTATCTATGATTATCAGCCCAAATTAAGCGTGGATTATGTAAGTGGGTGCATTTATCCCTTACGATACCATTGACAAGGGAATACAGACTTGCATTATGGCTTCTTATCTTACAGTACTGCCACTCAACTACTTCGGTGGGAACAGAGGTGCTCCAGACTTTTGAAACTGATGAAAATACTCTACGATTTGAATCCCGATTCGAATGTGGGAATCTTAGCAAGGTGATAAAGATTACAAACGTGTACTACGAACTGTATTTACGTCCGGATATGTACACGGAGCGACATTCGCAATGGTACTACTTTAGAATTCAAAACATGAAAGAAGGGGTTCTGTACAGGTAAGTGCATCATTATCATAATTAATCACAGGCAGAAGCCTCTAAATAGAGATTCTAATTAGTGATATTTAATTTACAGATTCTCAATTGTAAATCTCAACAAGCCAGAGAGTTTATATCGATTTGGGTTGAAGCCGTTGATGTACTCGGAAAAGAATGCTCAAACCAACGGCATTGGATGGGTTCGTTGTGGCAAGAATATTTCTTACTTCAAAAACGACCTTACGTAAGATTAGCATCAATTATGCTTGCTACTTGTCGGACTTTGATAATTTTTTATCCAAATTCAGGTCCGACGAGAATAGTTCATATTACACGCTGACATTCAATCTTAAATTCAAGCATAATGACGACACTGTGTACATTGCTCACTGCTACCCGTACTCGTACACAAATCTGCAGAATCATCTCAGGAGAATTGAGGTAATGGTAATTTGAGACTGGTGTTTCTTATTTTCTTGTGTTGACGTTGACCCGTCCAATTTCCTGTCTACAGATGGACCGATTCAAAATGACTGTATGCCAAACACGTCTTCTGTGCCGCACGTTGGGTGGGAACAACATTTATATTCTGACAATAAGTTCACCAGAAACAATTACGGCTGATGAGGATGACGAGTCCAACAAGGTTCGTTGGCTATTTGCTTGGTGTTCACTTTGTCTCGTAGGAAATTGGAAATATTGATCATAAATTCACGCGAATGCGAATGTCTTATCGATCAAATAACCAAAACTTGTCTTTGGTTTCCCGTGTCCAGAAGCCTGTCGTGTTTCTCACCGCACGTGTTCACCCGGGAGAAACTCCTTCCTCGTTCATGATGAAGGAGATCATTGACTTCTTAACGAATGACTGTCCCCAAGCACAGGTTTGCTCACAGCTGTCATCAGTCGTTTTGATTTATGTTTGTTTTCAACTTTTATGATAGTTACATTTCAACATGACATTTCTACTAATCCGTAGACACTCCGCGATCGATTCATTTTCAAACTGATCCCAATGTTAAATGTCGATGGAGTGATTGTTGGGAATTCGAGATGCTGCTTACTTGGCCAGGATCTCAACAGGCAATACGGCACCGTTTTACGAGAGGCGTTTCCACAAATTTATCACACGAAAGTCATCTTGAGACGCTTAGCAGAAGAAAATCGGCTTTTCCTATACTGCGATATTCACGGTCATTCAAGAAAGAACAACGCCTTCATTTATGGTTGTGAGAACAGGAAAATGTCCGAACGCAAACTGACGGAGCAGATATTTCCATTAATGATGCATAAGAACGCTTCGGATAAGGTGAATCGTGCTAGAAACTTTCCCTTTGCGTCTGGAAATATTGAGGAACTTTTCATTACAATTCTTATCTCATGTTTAGTTCTCATTTCAAAGCTGCAAGTTCAAGGTGCAAAAAAGTAAAGAAGGTACTGGTAGGTTGTTTGTATGGACACTTGGCGTGACAAATAGGTGAGCCTGTCCCTGGTCCAGTGAAGCAAGTGATGTTATTTCAACATGCGTTTTCCATATACAGCTACACATTAGAAGTATCGTTAGGTGGGTCAACCCTTGTATCAAGGCAGCAAACTCACTTTCACATCGGCGATTATGAAGGTCTGGGTCGGCATTTTTGTGAGACACTGTTAGATTACTCTGACCCCACCAAGGTGAGTCAATTACCACTAGACCAAAAGATCAATATATTCCCGAACGATTTAAGTTTGCTTTTAATGACCATAGGAACAAATGCGAGAAAAGATCTTGGAGAAACTGATAGAAAAGGGATCCACAGCAGACGAACCGATAAATGTCCCGATAAGCGATTACTCAAGGTAAGGCAAACCTCTTCACCTTTTTAATACTATCAATGAAACATTACGTTTTACAGTCTGTCGCGCAGTGAAAGTGAGAACGAACAGCAATCGGATGCCGTAGTTGAAGACGAAGGTGACGACAAGAAAGTGGCCACAACTACCATAAAGCGTCCGACGTCAGTCAGGATAAAATCAAAACATAATCGATCGGGTCGTAAGCTCAAAATGGTGCTGAGTGTCAGCAAGGCGAGCGTGGAGTTTATCGGGCTTGGGCGAAAGCATAAGAGCATGTCGGATGACGATGATGATGACGACGGACCGAATTCTGGTGTCAAACACGTTGAAACAGCAAATTATGGTGCTGCAAGTAGACCTCATAGGCTTCGTCGCCAAGAAAGCATAATTGCAGCGATGGAGCGGAAGCGAATTCTGCAAAGTGGAGCGTCACTTCGCAAATGTACGGTGTATTGATGTACATTTACATGCATGACTCGATGCTGACGTTTTATTTTCCTGCAGACAGCAAAGTTGTCTTCGATGATCCATTTAATCCTCCTGATCCAGACGCTTCGATTATAATTCGACGAAGTATGAAAAAGAAGACTAGCACGCACCAAAAGTCATACGATGTCGAGATGCCTCAAAGTGAAGACGAGTGTGACCAAACGGAAAATACAGAAAAAATAGTTGAGCAATTATCTCAACAGATTTCCACACTCAGATTGTCCAGATCACCTCGGCATCTTGAACCTGAACCACCGCAAATAAAAATCAAGTCGCCGATACTGGCTCGGGTAGACTCCAATAGGAAACACATCAAGAGATCGAAGAGCCAACGAGTTGACGACTCTGGAGTGGAAAAACTGAGTCCAAGTCCAAGCATGAGCAGGTTGAGTGTTCCCAAGCCATATCAACAGCAACGCCGTGTGTCATGGTCAGGAGCAACTTCTCTTGCCATTCCATCTTCAGCTTCCGTCATGAGCTCAGATTCGGCTCTCAACTATCGAAGAGCTTCAGTGCAGAGAATTGCTGAGAAGAAAGTATCGAAAGTAGTTAGAAAGTCTATATCAATGGGAAGCGGCCGTACAGCTAGCGTTGATGAGACAAGGCTCAAGACGCAGTCCACAACGGAAATTAAGACCTTGCTCTCACCATCCACATCGACATTCACAGTCACGACCGCAGCTACAGCCACGACAAGACGAAGAAAATTACAAAACACAAAAAAACATCGACTTCAAAAGAAACAATTTTAACCATAGTAGAACCCTGCTAAGATTGTATGCTAGGAGATTCCCGGAATTTGATTTTAGAATTATGCAATTTTAGACTTAAGTAACCGGTGCTTGAAAAATTTGGTTTTCTTAGAAATGAAGATTAATGACGTTTTTTTTACTCTGCACTGCTCTAAATAAATTGCATTTAACTGAGCCAGACTCTAAAGCATAATAAATTGAAATGTGTAAGAAGAACATGCTGGTATTTTCACACGTTAAGTTCTATCTCGGTTTGTGGACTTTGGTCGCCAACGTCAACGGTAATCCCAGCGTAGCCGGGGTCTCAATCTTGCCGTTGGTCAGGATCATAGAAAGCTGCGAAGTGACTGCCAGTCAGCCCATCGCAATGAGCTAATTGCAGCAGTATTGGCCATTTTTCGACCTAAATATTAAGTATTCATACTGTTACGCTTGAGTCCATTGAGCTGAAACTTGACTGCAAATCACAAAATGTACAAATGCCGTTAATATTTCCGTCTGACTGACAATATAGCTGTGGTACGAGGCTGTGAGACATCGATTTAACAAAGTTCCAGTTTGAGCACACGAAGAGCCATTTACTAAATGATAATGCGGTAAAATTACATGTGTGTCCAACTGTTTTCAGGTTTACTCAAAGATAATACTGGACAATAAAGTTATGTACAGGGAATTTCAAGGATAGACATTGACAAGATATTCTAATAACTTTTATTATCAGCTTGTCGCAACTGTGAGATATTTTAAATTACGAACAATTATGAAACTCGAAGTACAAATGCCGCATAGCAGGAATTCGATTTTCTTTCCCCAGTGATGCATTTGCAGCTCGGAAAAGTAATAACCATGTATGGTATGAGTTTCCTGATTTCGGCTGCACTTTTCCGATCGGGTTGGGAAATCTTCATCAAAAACCTCGTAAATTACGACCCTATAATTGCCAAAGAACCTCGATTTAATGAGTCTGAGAATGCATTTTTGGTAAGGATCATTTTAGCAAATTACTACATTAACTGGCTAATTGACTGCACGTGTGGGAAACCCCAGATGGAATTCTTATATTTGTAATGTAATACAAGTAGCGTTGCACAATACAATTCATCTTTCGTCAGTTTTTATATTTTGTTCTATTAATCATTTCCAATTACTGCCAGATCCTGCTGCATTTAGTTGGGCTGAAAGCCGGAACCATCAACCTTTGGCTTATAAATGGGCAAGAGACGCTTCACGGGCTGCGATGTTTGTTTAGCGCTGCCGTCCGAATTGCTGAAAGTCAATTTACTCATTCGGCATTCAGGGTGCCAGACATGTTATTGCATCAATTAAATTTCCTCCGCAGCAGAATCTTGTGAGAAAATAAATTGTATGACATCCTGGTCATATATTCAATTCTTAATTACATGGTGGTGCCTAAAATACCGGAAATTAAATTTCTACAAGACTCGTTTGCTGATACTTTTCATTCATTCGTGAGGAGAAGTGCGACCATCCGACCTCCTCCAAGAGAACGGCGTATGTATTGTGGCAATTAAAACGTACCACATACAGGATTCTGTGCTCCCAATTGATGGATCGTAAAACAACTGTTATCAAGCACGGACTGCGAACTAATGCGTCTTAAATTTGATGATGAAACGTTGCTATATTTCTATGTTGTGAAAGCCATGGGAAAATGGATCCGTGGTTCTAAGAAATTTCGTACATTACATTGTTGCATTGAAGTATTGAAGTGCATGAGGAGGAAACAGATAATGCGATATCCGAAATTAACTGTTCAGTCGTTTATGGTAAGGTATTGAAGCTTTTACAGTCAGACAGAAATGTCTTAACATGTCTGCCTGATTCATCTTGCATGCCATCGTACAATTCGAGCATTTTCTCATGTCCCAGGGAAAATACTTTACCATCAGACCGGATAGAATCGTCCCAACAGGAAATGACAACATTTCGCCTGCCGATCTTTCTCGACGTGCAAGCAAGCAGTGCTGCACTTAGACACCACAAAGAAATTGAGTTATGGATGCCAATGTGCTAGATTGGATTCGACTGCAGTTTTATCTCAATAAAGTTCAAACTGCCGTTGTTGAATTTCATTCATTACGCATACGCTGGCTTGGCTTCGTTTCATATTTCTAAAAATTCGTTTCTGTTTTTCTCACAGCTATGCCATTGGGGCTGAATTATGACCAGACGGCAACTGCTTTTCAAGAGCTTCTTTGCCATCAAAGTCTCGCCTCGTACAGCAATTATTTTATAACGACCCGACGACGGAACTCTGATGCTGAAAAATTACACTCTATTAGGTTTTTTATTGCAGTGGACTCTGGACTATCCGCCTTTTCATGGACATTTGTCCCCAGTTTACGTGATGTGATGACGTTCGGCCAGCCCAATGTCGCTTCTCTGGCGTCATTAGAAACGACTATTGAATGAAACGACTGAATCAGGATTGCTGTGCCTTAACTCTGCAATTATGCACGTCGTGTCAGTAATGCCAATAATTCTGATATTCAAAATCCCACCGCTTCAACATCTAGGCATTAATAAAACTATTACGGTTCTAAATAGCCACCTTGGTTCATTCGCTCTATTTTATGCATCTTTCGTTACGAATGTAGCGCAATTCGGACTCAGCGATCTTTTCGGCCCTGAAATAAAGTCACTTAAAGGTAATTGTTGTGCGGCGCCTTTTTGCTGCAGATATTAGCAATTGGAATTTTCCTTTCCTGACCTGATTCAATGAGAGAAGATTTTTTCCCAGAGTAATCCTTGCTGCCTGCTTACGTTGGTAATTATGAGATCATGTTCCAGCAATTCGTAAACAAAATAAACTTCTCACGGTATCTGTTTATCAGGGCTGGCCCCCACAGCGGAGTAATTATGCAAGAGGCTGACAATGAAGTTTTTTCACGTGCGCTCTCTGCGGGCGCTGTACCTTAATCACATACTTTGTCTTGTCCAAAGTTGAAAAACACCAGTCATTAACTCGCCACTTTGAGGATTTCCCACTCTTCCTGTACCCATCACAAATTATTAGCATCGAAGCTTTCTGGTACGCCACATGTGCAGCAGCTCCGTCTGCGCCTGTCTGTCCTCATTCCCTAATTCTTGAAAAATTACCTGAAACATGCATGATTTGAACTTGAAAATTCTCGTACTTCATATTGAGGTTGTTCATATTTAAAACTTTTTCTTGAAACATCATCAAAATTGAGAACGTCGACGATACCATTGTAAATTGGCATTCATAATTCCAACATTATAATTATGAAGAAGGAAGCGTTCGAGACGATAAAAAAAATTTGCTTCCTTTATTCAACGCCGGGCACGAAGCGCGGGGACGAAGCATTGCTTAAAGGGCTGTGAATTAGTCGCGTAAAGTTGCTGACCGAACCGGACGCGTGCACACAGAGATGTTGTTAGTACTAAATGTGCAATGTAATGTGACACTGAACTTGCTTGGCGCTTCTTCAGCCCTTAGGCCAGGTGTAAATACTTAGTAAATATATTTGCGGTTCTTTCTCCGCGTTAATTTACGCCTTCAGAAACTCAGACTGAAGACTCATTTAAGAAAACAGTATGCAAAACGAATCTGGCATATGCCTGCGTTTGCTTGGTGAGATTGTCTCTTGCCTCGACGTTCGGCCTCGTTTCTCGTAAGTCCTCGTGAAATGCTTAATGAGAGTTGAGCAGCCTCGTCTGTCTCTCTCGCAAAGGCTCTCATTGCTTTTCACATTTTTTGCGCATTTAACCAAAAAATTCTCGTGAAGATGTGAGACAAGATGAAATATTTGTGTATTTATTATTTATGAGCATTTTAATGGTAATCTATTAATGAGTCTAGTTGGTAGTCTACGTGTCTTCTTCCCACTTTGTCGAAGTTTTTACGAAGATGCTGAAACTTCATTCATGGGAACGGAAAAGCCCTACTTAATTTTTTGCAGATGTGTTTTAGGATGAATTCCGTCTTTTAGTCCGTACCCCAATTAGATAATTTGCCTCGATTGGTTTCACAACTCTTTAGCAAATGCGAGTGATTGAAAAGCAGAAACTGTCCTTGAGCTTTGTCGACCTAAATTGCCCTGGAGGACTCAAGCTCCAACTAATAAGATAAAATTTTCCAGCGACTGTGGTTTGCTTAATATCGTATTTTCGCATTATTGAATAAATCATTCGTTCAAACTTCGATTTCTTTCCCGAATCCTGAAACTAATGGCCTATGGTCAGACAACCAGTCCCTTTGGACCCCGAATGAACTTCAAGACCATCATGATGTTAGCATATCTCTTCCTTAGGAAGTCAAGTTTCCGAATCAGAGTAACTCTCGGTGCTGCAGCCATTCATTCATGAGAATATAAATTTGTTCGCTGGTGGTTGGTACATTGCGGGCTTTACATTACAGCAGTTGGGCACTGTAAATATAAAAAATCCTACTCCTTCACTTGCTTAAGTTGGGTCGCAAAAAGCATCAGAATTTCCTTTGTTTTTCTCTCACACATAACAACAATGGTAATAATTATTCTATAAGCTTTGCATTTGAGATTATAATAATGTTCTTATCACTTACGACTACTACTGAGACTATACATTCCGGTCGACGAGGTATTGAAGGTACGCGCCAGCATCAGCTGAAGTCAGTTAAAATTCAGGATTTGCGAAGACTGATCGGTTAGTTTGAGAAATTCTCGATAAGAATACACAACTAAATACTTTGGTGCAGCGAAGCAAGAATTTAGTTGTGAAGAAGGTATAGCTGGAACTTTAGATTTAGAGGTGGAAGGTTCGCTCGCTTATTTTGGCTTTCAAGAAGCACACAAGAGAGAGAGAGTACGGCTTTCTGCAGTAGAACGTTGAAAAGCCAGAAGGAAGAATTCAAGCCCTTGAACAACAAAACAGGGCAGAGAGGACATCGCCGAAATGATCGGTATGTTGAATTTCGGTCGATTTCATTGTTATGAATTAAGCATTGAACATGATTGTATCTTTTCATAACTTGGAATTTGCCTGGCAGGTGAAAACCAATCATGGATAACGATTGCGCTGAATGACGCTTCAGCATGGCAAGCCCTGGTCCTAGCCAAGTCTCTGAAGAGAAATTTCACCAGTAGGAGATTCACGGTTTTGGTTTCAGACGATGTGTCCCTTCAGATGAGGTGAGTAAGCATTTGCTCTATCATTTCTTTGGAAGTGTGAAACCACGTAGCCTGTTAACACGTGCGACGCGTGAGCTCGTGGACCAAGTGCGTCTAACAAGGCCAATGCTATCAGGAAACTGCAGCGGTGACAGCTGACAGTTGACCGTGTCACTTTCCTCTCAACGTTCTCCTTCCTCCGATTGTGCCATTTTAGTGCGTGCTTCACAATCACAAGCACTTGACACTTTCGACTTTTCTGGTCGAGACATCTTCCTCGTACTCGCAAGGTCATTTCATTTTCCTCATACTAAATGTCAATTAATTTGGCTCATCATTTGATTTGCATCATTAATTAGGCCAGTCTGGTCACTAGCATTTGCTAAGAGGTTGTCAAAACTTCGATTGAACAATGCAGGCCGGTAAGACGACTTTGTCATTTTTCATGCGCATGAATATTTGAAGTCACAGTGGAATTCCCACAACATTCAACAATTCACCTTGCTCCAGAAGATTGGCGCAGTTTTGTAATAACGTAATAAACGAGATTCCTCCGTTTACTTAACATAAAGGCTGGCGGCTCAAATGCGTCAACATTATTACTATTGTGGGAAAGTGAGGCTCCATCAGCTCATCTCGTATGCATTATTTACGTGCCGGACTTGCTTGCAAAGGTCATCATTGGAATTTCTCACTAAGTTGAATTTCATTATAATCACATCCTTTCTTTGACAGGCGATTGTAGTTAAGTCGCAATTCAGTCTGTTGTAAACATCAAGAGCGCAAGAACTGGAATATTATTGAACTTCTGAGAAGGGCCAAGGTCTCCTGCGTGGCTGTGATTCCTACTCTGTTGACAAATTTTATTGCTTGATGGTTTCGTATTTCCCGTAGTGTTTAAGCATCCGCGAATTTCTAAAATAAGTAAGGTCAGCCAGATTGCACAATCATGATTTGTGCTAGAATTGTTCCGAACTCTGAAACGACATAAAGCTGCAAATGATTTCATGAACTCAACTAGTCATTAACTAATTTGTCACACGAAGAGGCACAAGACAAGATCTGTTTCTTACGGCTGAATTGGTAAAAATGAAAAGACGTACGAGTATCATATTGGAATTGGAAGTCTGCACCATGATCAGCAAGCACTTTCTCATTATTGAACACTTCAAGCGCTCCACTACCATCATTTATTTATCGGTCGCATCTTTGTGTCTTAACAGTACGTTATAGCACACGTTGTTCCCCGTTCCGGCTCGGGTATTGCAGTTTTCGCAAGTAGATAATTTTCATTTATTCCTCCTGAAAAATTCGCAGTAATAAAACACTAATTGTATGACTGCCCAGGCAGCATACGCTGTAAATTAGGAAGGCAGCATTCTTCATCCACATACCACTCTATGCAAAAAGGCTGGAGATTACTCATTCACTGTCATAATCTTTAACAAGCCTGAGAAACTCGTGCACAATGAATGCAGGTGCAGAGAATTGAGAAATCAACGTCTGTCTTGCATGTCGTACCATTGATGAAGCATTTATGTAGTGATTTAGGCGTCAACTTAAATCGAGGCTATGCCTATTGCACGCACTTTAAGCATTTTAAGTCGTGATCAATATCTGGTGTGACGTGGCATTGCTAATAAGTGCTGTCCCAATATTGTTGAAATTGGCACAAGAGGAACAAGTGCAAGAAGAGACATTGTTAACGGGTCGGTGCACGCGCAACTTCCATTACGGTATAAAGCTCATCCAATTTTGTACAGCAGTCTAATGACTGTGCCAATTATCATTAAGTATCTATCGACTACATCTAAATCTCGTCCAACGTTTCTTTGCCTCATTTCTCACAGTTGTGTGATGCTTTCCGCAAAAAATCTTAATGTTATCATCACACGAGACGAATGCGAATTTCAAGTGTAAAGCGGATGTGCCCGTAATTGAATGAGTCTGACTTCCTTTCTTTCTTCCCTTCCTGTGTTGTACCGTTATTCAATGTGTGCCCTCACTTAACTGTCCAATCTAGCACATACCACCATGATTTAGTACAGGTTCACTAATTAAGTCGTAAATCTCACACAATATGAAGAATACTTCGTCAGAGAAGACACTTTTCGTGTTTGGTTAAGTCGCAATTATAATTTTATTACTGCTCGCTTAATATCCTGAAAGAACGGAAAATGCCAGGCAAAGATTTCTCACTCGAACCGGATTTCTTTACATCGTGCCGGTACGGTCGCCTTTGCTGCTATCTCAAATTAGAAGGCCGGCATTTCCGTCGTAGTTCATATTCTTGATTATACAACGGTTCTCATGTCGCTCACGATGGATTAATTATAACCCACACCGCATCAGCGTCTCATTAATTCAATTAACCTTCAAGCTGCCGCGGAGCAATTAAACATGACATACATCATTAAGGAGAGGCGAAATAATGACGGAAGACGTACGTTTTGTGTTTCAGGTATGTCTTGCGTCAGCAATTTGATCTGGTTTCAACAATCGAGTCCTACCATTCCGACCTGAACAAAAATGGCCCAATCTCCGGAGCAATTTCCAAGAGTTGGTGCTGGAATGTCGGCGTTTGGGATAAATGCGTTTATGTGGACTCAAATTCCATCGTAAGTATTCTGAGTCTTTTGAGTACTCGCGAATGCATGTTTCCATCTTTACTCGTATCAATACCTCATGCGATGTTTAGGCTTTGCACAATGTTGACGACTTATTCCACCGTGAGGAATTGTCCGCAGTTCCGTCACCGAAAAATAAAAACCAATTTACAACATCGCTCTTTGTCTACAAGCCGAACACAGACACCTTTGAAGATTTGCTTCAACTGACGGCCAAATTTAAGAATGGTAATCTTCATTGGCTTGAAATGCCGAAATTCCGTACATTTAGACTAATAATCCGACTAAATTATGGTGACACTTAGCAGAGGATGAATTGTTCAATGTTCATTATAATGATTGGGCAATTTCTCCTGACAAGCAATTGGATGCAAGCTATGCGTGCTTTACGGACAGGACGCATTTGGCGAACGAGTAAGTCTCTTCATTTATTGCTTGTGAATATTAGAATGTGGTCACGATATTAGCTTTGAGAATATTTTCTATCACAGTGCAATTCAGCCAAAATTGGTTCAGTTCATCGATGCTCCTTGGAAACTTTTATCGAAAGACTTGAAGAATGAGAAGCTTCAGGTAAAACTAAATATTCACTAAATATGGAAGGCCTGTCAAAGATTCTCATCATGTTCATGTTGATCCTTGTAGCAATATTGTGAAATATGGCATGACGTTTACTCGCAAGATGTGTTGCCCATTGTGTCTGCGCAAAAGGTTAATTGTTAATTAAGACTTCTAACTTTGAGATGCCGACTCAATTATAAACTTTGTTCGCAAATTTATTAGAAACAGGTTTTAAGAGAATTTCTACTGGAATCTTTGAAGTCCAACTCACTCCCTCTCCCAGTAACAGCCCCTGCAAAGAGTCTCGCCGATGCGACGGTCCCCGACCTTCCCATCCGTGACTCGATTGCGATCATCGGAATGAGCTGCCGATTTCCCGGAGCTGACTGCCCCGAAGAATTTTGGAACGTCCTTGCCGAGTCCACCGAACTCATCCAACCGTTCCCAGCTGATCGCCACCGCAAAGCGTACATTGCAAAAGATCACGAGAAGCCGGATATCCATGCTGGATTTCTCAAGTGCGCCGTCGATGAATTCGACAACAAATTCTTTGGAATAAGCCCACGAGAAGCACCATTTATTGACCCTCAACAGCGCATTTTACTCGAAGTCACTTGGGAGAGTCTTGAGAATGCTGGAATCAATCCACAGACGCTCAAGGAGAGTGACACTGGTGTCTTCATGGGCATCTGGCAACAAGAATATGACCGTATTCTTCCTGACTATGGAATTACTGCAAATGATTTTCACCATCGCTATCTCGGCAATGCTTTCAGTGCCACTGCTTCAAGAATCTCGTACTTCCTGGGTTTGAATGGTCCAAACCTGGCCCTTGAATCTGGATGCTCATCATCGCTCGGAGGACTCCACCTCGCTTGCGAGTCTCTGCGGAAGGGAGAAATCAGCTTGGCCATTTCATCTGGTGTCAACTTGGTCCTCACTGTCGAAAACCCACTTTCGTCCGACAGCGAATCGTTTATCATCTCGCCAACGAACCGCTGCCACACTTTCGACGAGGGTGCGGATGGTTTTGTGCGTGCTGAAGGCTGCGCTGTGCTCATTCTCAAGCGATTTGCGGATGCTTATCGCGACGGAGACAATATTTTGGCTGTGATTCGTGGCTCCGCTCTGAACAACGATGGAGCTGGAACGAGTTTTGGCACGCCAAATGCCAAATCTCAAGAACGCGTAATTCGTGAAGCGTTGGCGGCCGGCAAAGTGAAGCCCAACGAAGTCAGCTACATCGAAGCTCATGGAACTGGAACCGCAGGTAAATATTCTTTTTGCCGAAGCCATAACATTCGTATGAAACAATTAACTGAGCACAATTTTGTCTTCTCTGCGTTGCAGTTGGGGATCCGACTGAGGTTTATGCAATTTCCCAAGTCTACTCGGAAGACAGGAAAGAGCCACTTCTGCTGAGCTCCGTAAAGACCAACATTGGACACGCCGAATCCGCTGCTGGGATTGCCGGGGTCGTAAAAGTACTGCTTTGTCTTCAAAAGCAAGCTATTCCACCGCATCTTGGCCTCAAGACGCTCAACCCAAGAATTGACTTGGAATCAATTCCAGCTGTGATTCCGATGGAAGTCACTCCGTGGAAAAGCCCTGTGAAAATCGCTGGTGTCAGCTCATTTAGTATGAGTGGGACGAACGTGCATATGTTGATTCAGGAGTCGCCGGTGCTGTCTGAAGTTAACAACAACAAAGTTGGTGTAATGCCAGGTGGTGGCATACCGAAACAACAAATTGTGACATTCTCAACCAAATCGGAGGAAGCACTCACTGACTTGTGCAGAATCATGTCCGAATATCTGCAGGAAAATCCATCGCTTCAATTGGAGGACATCGCTTACATTGCAAACACGGGACGCGCGCATTTGCCGTTCCGTATCGCTGCGGTCGCGAAAGACACCACTCAGTTGGCCTCTGTCCTGCAGAAACGTGCCTTCACGACGGGCCGAATTCCAGCCCAGAAACATAAGATTGGATTCTTGTTCACTGGCCAAGGATCACAATACCAGGGCATGGCGAAGGCACTTTACGCAGTTTCGCCGGTATTCCGAGCAGCACTCGACCAATGCGAATCCTTGTTTCAAGACCAGATTGGCTACTCGCTCCAGGAAGTCATTTGGAATGAAAAGAAATTACTTGAACAAACAATTTACTGTCAACCGGCGCTCTTTTGCATTCAGTATGCACTTGTTCAACTCTGGAAGCATTTTGGCATTCAGCCCGACTTTGTACTTGGGCATTCAGTGGGCGAATTCGGCGCTGCGGTGGCTGCTGGCGTCGTTGACCTCGAGGATGCAATGAAACTCGTCGTGGAAAGAAGTCGACTCGTAAACAGCCTGAAAGCTGGAAGCATGATGGCTCTCAAGACATCGCTAAACACTGTAACAACGCTTATTTCGAAATTCCAGCAAACTCAGGCTAACAAGGCTCAGCGGTGGGTTGATTTGGCTGCAATCAATTCACCCGAAGGTAAGGAAATGTTTATGTCAATCCTGAGTATCCCAAGCCAACAAAGTTGAACGAAGTTTAATTTGGGAACAAAGTGACACAAAAAGTGTAACAAACAAATTATCGCGAGTTATCCTATCCACCATGTGCGTTGAGACCACCTCGTCCTAACTTCTTGTAATTGTAGGCACCAGTTTCACGCTTAAATTTGTCCTCAGCAGCTCTTGGATTTTCATTGTCCAGGAGCTTATGCAGAATGGTGATTTTTGCGATTTCTCGCTTCAGAAATATCTTCCAATTTTCAGCACAGAAGTGAACGATTACAGCGGACACCGAAGTGTTTGAACAGCAACAGGGACAAGGACAAACAATGTTGAATTTGTTTTGAATTGAAAAAACAATCCATGAATTTAATTACAACAAAGAACCAAATTAATCAGCCAATCAGCGCATCACAAGTTTCATTAATCCCATGACTCCCAGCATGATAATTCATTTTTATTTCAATTCCAGAGGTTGTCGTGTCCAGCACACCTGAGACAATGGCCCTCTTTGCCGAGTTTTGTGCAAACAGCAATGTCAAAACCCAGTCGATTCCTGCATCGCATGCATTCCACTCGCGTGACATGACACCCGTCATGGAGAAGTTTGGGCAGATCGCTGCTTCAATCACTTACCAGGAACCTAATTGCACGTACATTTCGGGCACATTGGCAAAAATTATGGATACTGACGACTTCAGTTCAGAATACTGGCAACAGCACTTGAGAGACACCGTGCGCTTTGCTGATGCGATCCAAGTCATGTGGACAGATTGCAAAATTATGGTGGAAATTGGAGCTCAACCGATCTTGCTTGGCCTGGCAATGGCCAACACAGGAGATGTGAGTGGTGGGTTTTATTGTCCCTCCCTCCGCAAGACTGAGGATGACTGGCAGGCCATTCTCAATACGCTTGGCAAGCTCTACATCGCTGGAGTGGACATTGACTGGAAGAACGCATTTGGAATCAGGAAAAAGAAGGTGATGCTGCCCAATTATCCGTTCCAGAGACAAAAGTACTGGTACAAGGACGAGGAAGGCACTGGGAACAGTTCCACTGTCAGCTTGAGCACAAGACTTCTGCACCCGCTTCTTGGGCGTGAACTTCCCTCAGCTGTCCCGGATTCCATCTTCAGCCACTGCCTGAAACTCAAGGAGTTGTCTTACATCGAAGACCACAAAGTTGCAGACCGTATCATTATTCCTGCCACTGCATTCTTGGAAACAGTCCTGGCTGCTGGACGTGAAGTCCTTCAATGTGGCGCTGTGCCCGTGCCACTTTGCGTTGAGCAACTGACTATCGAAGCTGCACTGGAGTTGGTTGGGCCAACTCAAGTGCAGACTATCGTTCAAACTGTAAAGGAAGAGGAAGAGGTCAAGTACAACGTCAGCATTCACCGACAGGTCGCTGCGGATACAGCGGACAAGTGGAAGCGACATGCTCAAGGTGTATTTGTTCCTTGCATAAGACTACCAGTCACCGAGACTATCGAAATTGATCAAGTCAAGACAAGACTTCAGGTGCGGGACGCGATTGACACCGCGTACCAGAAGATTGCAGAGGCTGGAATTGCATTTGGTCCGCGATTTCAAAGTATCGCTGCAGCATGGACGGGACCAATGGAGGTTAGTTTTCACGTTTCGTTTATTTGCCCGAACTTGGAATTTTATGAAGTTAAAACTACTTTAACATATGTTTTAAGTTTTAGTTTAAAGTACTACCAATATTAAGTTTTAACGAGAATTCAAACGTTTTTCATGAATAACTAACGGATGGAGGCACATGGATGAAAAAGCGGTAAAACATCATGTAACAGGGTAGCAGTAAGATAAATTAGTTTTTACAAGTTAAAGCGCTTTGCATTCAACTTTTGACAAATCAAATCCAAGTTTGGACAATCTGGAACTGGAATTCCTTTCCATTTGTAAACAATTCTAAGTCGCTTTCCTGAATATTTGTGCAACAAATATTTCGTATCATTAAGTGATTCAGTTGGCCAAATCTTCTTCCAGTTGGTCATTGATGAGAACAAATTCCATTTTCTTGACTCCTCCTTGATAGTTGACCTTGATTTTATCGAGTTGTAGATAAAATAAAGCTTATATTGTCACCTTATATAGCTTCTGGTTTCTGAAATTCAGGTTCTGACACAAGTCAATCTTCCAGAAGGCTCGGACAAGTACATCTGTCATCCGATTGTTCTGGACGCTATGATCCAGACATTTGCCTTCAAGACTTTGCTGAACTCGAATGATCCAGAAATCACAAAGGAGCTCCAGCTCCCGCTGAGTGTGCGCAAATTCCTTTGGCTTTCACGACTCCCAACAAACACACTCTACGTTCATACAAAATGGGACCCGCATGTCTCCGGTGGCGGAGAAACCAGCGTGATTCTGTACAGCGAGGAAGGCGAGCAGCTGGCTATCATGGAGGGCATCGAATTGATTCGCACTTCAGTGGATTTGTTCCTCCGAATTCTGAACTCGGAGACGATCAACCTACCAGATTTCTACAAAGATTACTGGCGACTTCAAATGGGCATCACGACTTCCCGAATTGATGTGGAATCGCTCGCCAAAGTCTCGAAGGAATCTCACTACACTGCAGAATGCTACGCAAATGACACGTATCGTGATAAGCACGGTGGCACTGAAGAGGTCATGTCCAAAATGGTCACAATGTACATTCTGAAGTGTGTCCGAGAGTGCGGCTGGTTTTGGGAAGTTGGCAAACCAATTTCACAACAAGAATGGGCTGAATACAGCACAGCCAAATTACCGATGACCAAAATTGTCAATGCTTGGGTCGAGTTGTTGATTCAAGACAGCTTTCTCACAAAGGATGAGATTGCTCTTAAACCGCTTCCGACTGTGGACGAATGTGATAAAATTCTGCAAGACTTGTCCGAGGCTGTGAAGAAGATTCATGATGGCGACGACCCCGCCGTGCTGTTCGTCAAGCGATGTGGACAGCATTTGACACAGATCTGCCAAGGGAAAATCAATTCACTAGCTGTGCTCTTCCCCGAAGACAGCAACGAAGTCGGTGCAGCTCGATTCTATAACGACTCGGAATGGTATAAAGTTTTCAACGTGATGTCTGCTGCTGTGATTGCTGATATCGTGACCCCGCTCTCGGGCAAGGGACATGGTGTAATGCGGGTACTTGAAGTTGGTGCGGGAACCGGCGCCACCACAAACGAAGTGCTTGCCAAGTTTTCGGAGTTGGAAATTTATCACCAGTACGACTACACTGACATTTCGCCGGTCTTCTTGGCCGAAGCCGGCAAGAGATTCTCTTCTCCATCGCTCACCTGCAAAGTGCTGAATATCGAAGAAGATCCACTCAGCCAGGGCTACGTTCCGAGCTCGTATGACATGGTTTTGGGAACTATGGTCATACACGCCGTGAAGGACATGACACAAACGATGATGCATCTTCGCTCCATCCTGAAGGACGGAGGCTTGGTAGTGATCACCGACATGTTCGAGACCATGCCGCATCTGACCCTGACGTTTGGTCTGCTTGAAGTAAGTAAAGTTATGGGATGCAAACATTTACCTTGACTTTAAGCCTGAATTGAAGTAAGTTTGTAAGCAAGTTGAAGTGAGAGATTTAATACGTGAGAGTTTTATATTTGTCCGGGTTCTCGGCGTAACGCCTTCGTTGGACTGTTCTTGCAGTTTCCCTGTACCTGAGTGTATGTTTTTGTGCGTGCTTCTGTGCCGCCCTCAGATCAGGCATCGTCTTCCCACAACCTTGATAATTACAATTGAAACACTTCATACTTTTTATGAGGTATTTGTCGTGCTGCCCAGTCCCGAAAGGTTTTTGAGCACTCATTTTGAAACTGAAGTACTGAAGAGACCGAAAAAATCTGGAGTGATATCTAAAGATTAGATAATTTCTCTGGTACTAGTTATTACAATGAAAACCCTGATATAGTCGACAAATTTAATTTATTTACTTTGGTTTTGTTAGGGTTGGTGGAGGTATGAAGACAAGCGCACTCGAGGTCCAATTGCAAGCGAAGCCAGATGGCTCGAGATCCTCCACGCAACTGGATTTGAGCACGCTCAAACTATTCCCCTGCACAACGGTATTTCTGGCACATTGGTTGCCCGTGCCAGACCATTCAGAATCCCCGCTACGATTGCGACGAGGACCACTTGGCTTGTATTTGACGACCGATCCCCTCTGGCAACCACATTGGCCTCGCGGTTGGTGGAAGCAAACAGAAACGTGCTCCGAATTTACTCTGATGGCCAAAATGCGGAGCTGCAAGAAACCAATCCAAATGAATTCTTGATCAATACAAAGCAGTCTTCGCATGTCAAGTCCATATTTGAAAGCGTTGTTGGAAAAGGCATCGAAGGAATTTTGTACTTCATTCCCGATTTGTACTCTGATGTCCTGCCAATCGACAAGATTCAAGAGGACATTGTTCGTAGTGTGCTCGCCACGAGCCAGACCATCATGGAATTTGGTCAGTACATGAAACCGAAGCCACGCATTCTTGAGATTCTGAAGGGAATCCACTACATTGGCGATGCACGAGCTGGAAATCCAAACGCTGGCACTGCGTGGGGTCTGCTCAAGACATTCAGCAATGAAAATCCTGACTTGCCCATCACGTTGCTGGATTTGGACCAGAATGATTCTGAGGTGACTGGGCATGCCCTGGAAGAAGTGGCATCGCTCTTGTGGCTCAGGGATGGAGAATCATTCGTCGCCCTCCGAGAAGGTGGCAAGAAATACGTGGCTCGATTCAACTACCTCGACAAATTTGGAGCCCCATTGACACTTCCAAACACCGATCGTTACCAGTTCATTAACCCACCAAGTGGCTCATTTGCTGACATCCAATTTGGTCCAGCTAATCGCATGGAAGTGGGACCTAATCAAATGGAAGTCTCAGTGCAGGCTTGCGCTCTGAACTTCAAGGATTTGTTTGTCATCATGAAGCCAGAAGGATTCGTGCTGCCTGCGCATCAAAAGGCGAACGTTGGTATCGACATCAGTGGAATCGTGACAGCAATCGGACCCGGAGTTGAGAAATTCAAAGTTGGTGATGAAATTTACGGATGCTCGATGGAAACTGGTCTGGCGTCGCACGTGGTAATAGACGACTGTGTGGCTATGAAGAAACCGGTGAACTGGACGTTCGCCGGTGCAGCCACAATGCCGACTGTATTCCTTACGGCCTACTACTCTTTGGTTTACATTGGAAAAATTAAGAAGGATGACCGAGTTCTCATCCATGTTGCTTCCGGTGGTGTCGGACTTGCGGCCATTCAAATCTGCAGATACTTTGGCACAGAAATTTACGCCACAGCGGGAAGCAACCGCAAACGAGACTACTTGAGGGGCATGGGCCTTCCTTACGTCTACCATTCAAGAAATACAAGCTATGGCGAAGACATAAAGCGGGATACCAATGGCAAAGGTGTCACACTGGTCCTCAACTCACTAACTGGCCCAAACTTCAAAGAGACAACGCTCGAAAACTGCACTCGAGGAGCGAGATTCATCGAGATTGCCAAGATTAACATTTGGCAGCCGGAAGAAGTGAAGGCTTTGCGCCCAGATGTTGAGTACACAATCGTTGACTTGGGTGAACTGCTTTGTGAGCCCGGCGGACATCAGGCGAATAAACTTCTGAAAACCATGAACGAATCGTTTGACACGGGAGTGTTCCAAATGCTACCGCACACCGTGTTCGCACTGGAACAAGCCAGGGAAGCCTTCCATCATTTCCAAGAGGCAAAGCACATTGGAAAGATTGTCATCACAATGCCAAAGCCGGTTGTCTCAAACCAGGGCAAGCTTCAGCTGGTGCACCAGGTGTTCAACAAATTCTCCACGTACTTGGTCACTGGAGGTCTTGGTGGTCTTGGCATGGAAGTCGCAAGATGGATGCTTGGATCGGGCGCAGAACACATTGTCCTCTGCGGCCGCAATCCGCCTGATGCTAAGTCTCAGGAGTTGATTGACAACTGGAACGGGAAGAATTCTCCAGATGGAGGGAAGATGAGAGTGTGGGTCTTCCAGACGGATGTCGGGGAATACGATCAGTGCGTATCACTGTTGCAGAAAGTTAAAGAAATTGGCGTGCCGCCCCTTCGCGGTATCTTCCATGCTGCCGGTGTGCTTTCGGATGCAACCATCCCGAATCAGACTTGGGAAAAATTCAACATGGTGCTTCGACCTAAAGTATACGGTGGGTGGTACTTGCATTCGCTCACACAAGGTTACGAGTTGGACATGTTCGTCATGTTTTCGTCCATGGCGTGTATTCATGGAATGATGGGACAAGGCAATCACTCTGCGGCCAATCGGTACCTGGACTCTTTGGCTCATTACCGTCTGGCGAAGGGATTGCATGCCTGCACCGTCAACTGGGGACCATGGTATGCCTGCTAGACGTAGACATTGCTTTACTTTAAACTGATGCAATTAAATGGTAATAATCTTAATAACGAAAATGCCTATGTCAGGTCGGACGTTGGAGCAGCTGCAAGCATAAAAGTTGGTCTGGAAGGATCGTTGGGTCTGAAAGCTTTCAGCCCAGCCGAAGGAATTGCTGCACTCGAACAAGCCCTTCGATACAACGTCTCACAATGCGCGGCTATTCAGGTCAGCGATTGGAACATCATGAAGCAATTCTACGCTGGAAGCAAATACACAAGCGAAATCAAGACCGACAAGAGTAGTACCGACGATCACTCGAAAGAGTACCAGAAATTGATGGACGAGGTCAAAGCAGCTGCGCCAGAAGATCGTGCGGACAAAATCTCGCACTTCTTGGAGACTCTGCTGAGGCAGACTTTGCGCCTTCCTGATTCGGAAGCGATTGACCCGGACCAGAACTTTAGCGAACTTGGAGTGGATTCCCTGATGGCAATGGAAATGAGGAACCGCCTGCAAGGAATGCTGGGAGACAAGACTCTGACGATAAGCGCGCTTCAGGAGAACCGAACCCTTCGAAGTTTGTCGAACCATCTCGCTAATCTGATGAATGCTGAGCCCTCTGTCTACGTCCCAATGGATGTCCAATTGAAGGAAGATTCTGTCCTTCCGGAAGACATTACGGCCGCTGCAGTTGGGCCGACTCCGCCGTCGCAATTCAAGGCAGTTCTTCTTACTGGCGCCACTGGTCATCTTGGACTTCACATCCTCGTTGAACTTTGCAACTACAAGGCGAATCCAAATCTGAAGGTTTATTGCATGATTCGCGGAAAGACGGCCGAGGAGGCGGAAGACAGACTCGTGAAGCAACTCACCAAGTATGATCTGATGGGAACGTTTGACATGAACAAAGTTCAAGTCTTGCCTGGTGACCTGACATCAGAGACGCTTGGGTTTGGAGACAAGTACGAAGCCTTGGCTGCTGAAATTGATGGTATCATTCACTGTGCGATCAAATCGAACCATTTGGAAGGGTACAGCGAGGGAAGTAAGAATGACATGAGATCGCATAACGTGGTCGGCACTATGAATGTAATCCGATTCGCCGCATCTCAGAAAACGAAACCGATTCTGTATGCATCATCGCTTCTGGCCGTCACAAAAGTAAATGACAACGGCATCCTCCATGAAGACTATCCAGATGAAGAGGACATTGGACTTCACATCAAGAATGGGTACACATTGACCAAATTCGTATGCGAGAAACTGTTTTCTCAAGCAGAAGCCCGAGGAATTCCATCTAAAGTCTTGCGATATGCAAGCATATTTGGCCACAGTGTAACTGGATATTTGCCAACAGAGAACAATCACTCCTGGTTCTTCCTCGTCTCGTGTCTGCGAGCGCGTGTATTCCCGAAATTCGACCACAACGGGTTGCCAATCATGGCTGCCGACATTGCGGCTCAGATCACTGTCAACCTTTTTTTGTCAGACTCGGCTGAACATGGCGTATACAATTTGACCAGCGCATCCGACGCCACGGAAGAGGACATTCAGCAAACCGTGTCTGAATTTGGATTTACTGAGCAGAGATACCTGCCATTCTCCGAATGGCGAGACGAAGTCTTCAAGGACTCTGAGAACAACCTGCTACAGCATCTTACGTTCTTGTACGAAGATGATTCCAACTCTGCAGCACCTCGTTATCTGAGTTTCCACCCACTAGCCAGGACGAAGCTCGATCACTTGAAACTCGACAATATCAGCGAGAAGCTGAGGCGGAACCATCCGAACATCGAAGCGCTACAGATTCCACCTCGGATTATACTGCACCGACACTTAAGTCGTCACTTCAATATGAAACCAACCAAATAGGTCGTTGAGGGGTCATCGTTGGAGTCATGTAACGAAGGCTAATCGGTTGACGCAGAGGAAAAGTTGTCGAGGGGTACCAATTACGATTTAAGATCGCTTTAATGAGTTTTGAACTCTTTTGACTCAAACATTTGAAATTTGAAATTGGCAATTCGAAAGAATGGACTCAATTTAAAACAGGTTATTTGTCTAGGTTTAATCATTAATTTAGTTATGTTAAGAAAATGGTGGTGGGTCAGTTCGTCTATTTTTATTATTCCAATTCCTAAATATCAAGATTAAGATAATGGTATCCAAATGCTAATATTGATATTATTCATGTACGGTAATAAAAAAAAATGTCAAAAATACATTCCTGCTGGTCTTGGTAATTCTCATTCTTTTCAATTCCATGCCAAATGTGTTCCCGGTTCGTCCAAAGGCTCGTAAACTCCAGCCGCCGGAATCTGGCGTCCGGTTCTGCCGCTTCTTATTGCCTCATCGTCTCCGCCATCTATGATGGTTTTAACATTGTACCTGACAAAATCGATTAATGCTCGTCCAACCGGTAGCAGCAGCCAGAGTACATTGAGCTCTTCGATATACGTGTACTAAAGCATAGTGTATACCCGTAAGGGATTTTATGTACATGCAATGTAAAGTAAAAGCTCCTACGTGTTGCACTTGACTCAGCTCTGGCTTGATAGCGTCTTTTTTCATCGAATGCAATGACATTGAACCAGTACAGTACAGTCAGTAGTGCATTCGAAGCGGCGGCGGCTTCACTTCTTGACCGACGGTAATTCATTTCATAATTAATAAATTCAGACGACTCATTATTAGATTAATTAACATTAAGCTTGACTAAAAGCTAGGTACTCGCCTGAGCGAGCTGCATAGTAAACAGCAATTCAGTTCAGTTGTTCAGTATTCTACAGCCACCAAATCGGTCTCTGATTCCAGTTAAACTTCGGTAAGAATTATTAAACCCAAATAAATCCAACCCTAATGTTGGATTGTCTCCGTTTTGTATCGAATTAATCACTAAACTCACTAATTTGACCGTTTTATAGACTACGTCAAGATGGTCCACTCAGCGGACGAGATTCAAAAGATGAAGGTGCCTGACCTTCGGCAAGCCCTTACATCGCTTGGCTTAGACGGACGCGGCGTGAAGGCAGTGTTGGTGGAGCGACTCCTTGCAGCACAGGCGTCTGGCGTGGGTGTTCCAGTGGTGACGACCTCAGCACCCGTGAATCCGCTTCCTGTCTCGCCACAAAAAGTAGCGTCACCAATCAAAATTACTGATCCTCCCACCCAAGTCTTGACTCCCACAAAACCTGCGCCTAACAACATTCAGCCCCAACCCGTCACAACATCACCAGTGCAAGGTCCAACTCCTGGTGCAATTTCACCTACTAAGGTTGCTCCTCAAAATGCAGCAACTCCTGCAAAGGCAGCATCTCCAGTAAGATCAGCGTCTCCCGCAAAGGCTGTTCCCACCCCAGTTCAGCCAAAACCAGCGGATGAGGCGGTGGCAAATTCAACAGAAATGGAAGCAGCCCATGTTCAGGATGGAGAACAGGAACCAATGGAGACGGAGGAAAGCAAGGCAGCCAAACGAAAGGTCGAAGAGGTAAATGGCTCCGATACTAAACCTGAAAATGAAAACCAAGCTCCAGTAAAGAAGGCGAAGACAGAACCACCGAAGCCCAAACCCGTGGAGGAAGATGAACCAGAATTTGATGACAAGGGCGTAGTTCTCGATTGGTGTAAGTTAAATTGCCAAATCTCAATTGAAATCATGTACATCGGTTCGGTTTTAATGAAATGAATCTTTTGGACAGATCAATCGGATTTAAATCTTAAAATCGACAAAACTGATTTCCTAAAGGCAAAACCAGTTATATTTGACGAATTTCCTTGGGCGTATGCCGGCGTGAAAGGAACTTTTGGATTTACGGCTGGGAAGGTGTGCTTTGAAGTAAAATGGGAGGACGAATTTTCGGGGAGAAATACGGTCGGAAAAGAGGATGTTCAACACAGATTGAGAGTCGGTTGGTCCGATCTAAGAGCGGAACTCCAATTAGGTACTACTAGTCTTAAGTCTACCAATTTTTTCTTACCCTCTCACAGTCCGATATATAAAAAAATTATATTTATATAAGATATCATAGCAGTCCGCTTTTCTTACAGGCGAGGAGGAATTCTCATATGGGTATGACAGCCATGAAGGAAAAATCTATAAAGCCGGAGAGATTGAAGATGGCGGAGACGCATTCAAGAAAGGCGATATCATCGCTTGCTACTTAGTAAGTCCAATTACTTCTAATACTATTTGTCTAAGCCTCTGACTTTTACCCTGGAACACATACCTTATACCACCAATCTTCGTTAGGATTTGGAAAATGATCCAATTGAGATGAAGTTTTCTAAGAACGGAGTACTGTTGGAGAAGGTAATCACGATTTCGAAGGCAGATGCGGAAGGCAAAGTCTGGTTCCCACACATTTTGGTTAGAAACACCGGGTTTTCGGTAAATTTTGGCGCAAACGAGTCCGCACATCCTTCACTTGACGGATATGAAATGGTTGGGAACGTGGACCCTAGCGAGACTCGCATAAGGGGACCACAAAGAGCAAATTCACGGGCTGAATGTGAGGTAATTGAATTTGAAGGCTGTATTTTGGCGATTTTGCCATTGCCATGATGCATGTCTGTGACATCTGGCATTTTACTTACTGATCTGTTTTTTTTTGCAGTTCGTCATGCTCTGTGGGCTGGCGTGTGCTGGAAAAACAAGATGGGCCAAGGAACACAAAAGTGCAAATCTGGATAAACATTACGTACGTCATAAAGTCTTCAGTTGAATGATCTTGACACAAATGATTAACAACAAATAATTTGAATGTTTTTGTTCAGATTATCCTTGGAACCTCGACAGTTGTCGAAAGAATAATGAAACACTCAACGGCTCCGCCCAAGACGCGCGACATTCTGCTATCGAAAGCTGGAAGATTCACCGAAAGATTGATGGAACTAGCTGCAGCTAGACGACGAAACTATATTTTGGATCAGGTAATAATTGCAAGTTTTAGTTTCGCGTAAGTTTTAGAATTAGATGGATTTAGTATGAATTTGCTGAAAATTTTTTCTCAAAGTACAAAATATTTAAACCGTTAATTAAGTATTCAGCACATGTGCTGGCTTGATTAATTGCAAGCAGCTGCGCTAAACCAAATTTTGAGTTTTGAAAACAGTGTGCCAGTTATTGAAAGTGGAGAAATCAACTCGCATCTGGATTTATATGAGAGATTTATACGTCAGTTCAACTGAGAAATAGAAAATACTCAAACCTGGAAAATGTCAAAATGTGAGAGGCTTGGTGTAAGCCTTCGGCTACCTCCACACAGCACATCAACAGTGGGATTGGGAAAAGACACAGACGTTGTGTTCCACGACCCAAGTGATTCGGCAAGTCGGGCAAGTACACACCGACTCGAGTCGAGAGTCGAGAGTGAGCCTCCAAGAGAAATCGGGCTCGGTGTCGCGTGTGTCTATTCGCTACTGCTAATCAACAGAATTCGTACAAATGAATGGAATGACAAAATCATTGCAAAAATTGATTGCAACTTTGTTGGAGAAACTTATGCATCCGAATTCGAATTCGCTCCTAAATGCGATCAGCGTGACTGGTCGGTAAAACGCGTAGCGAGTTACAATACCACGAAACATTTTTTGTGAACATCTCTCGCCGTCCCGCGTGCCTTATAGTAACCAAGTGAAAGAAAAGAAGTGTGATTTCTCCTTCGTCGTTCGTAGCCTCAGGGAGCCTAAAGTCTTTGAATCTTACAAGTTCTACGAATCACAGTATTCGCGAATTGCGAAAATACGCATCGATAACAAAACCAGAGTGCGAAGGAAAATCTTACTGACTGATGATCTCAAGTGCAAGCCGAATTTATGCCATTCGAAGAGAAGCAACTGATTGTCCAACAGTGTGAATGAGAGTTGAATGAATTGCTCATTTGAGGAATGAAGACGAACATGAACAATGCTGCTGAAATCCGCTTCCAAAACTTGTCTCCAGGCAATTCTGTCTGTTCTGTGCCACTCTAACCCTCATCAAAAATCAAAACCCTTAAATCAATTTAATTGTATTTCTGAGAATATTTTTAGAATATCAAAAATTATGCTTGAAAGCACACACTTATTAACAAAACGCACTTGTTCATGTTTTCATTCCATAGAGCAATTTGCTGCCGGGTGTGCAGCGAAGGAAAACTGCAACCTTTGAAGGTTTCAGGCGTCGGGCTGTCGTAATCATTCCGCCTGAGGAAGAATACCAGAATCGCATAAAATCTAGGGAAGCTGAACAGGGGAAGAGTGTCCCCAAGTCCACACTGTTGGACATGAAAGGTATAATTAAGAATTTACAATTTTAGTTAGGAAAAGTTGTGGCCCAGAAGTCACAGCCTCATAAGCTTAGACTGTTTCGTCAAGCTTTATTTTACAACATTCACTTACTCTACTCTTTTTAACAGTCTTGGGCAGTTGGGCAGGTTTAATTTTGAATACAGCTAGACAATTTTGTTTGATTTATTATTTTGAATTTTTCTACTAAAGTCTTTGGAAATTCGAATTTAATGAGCAGCGTCTCTCCTCGTTAAGCTAACTAATTTCTCGCTAAATGTATAGCTGGCTACCGCCTGCCTGAGGTAGGCGAAATATTTGCTGAAGTGGAGTTTGCTGGAGTTTCCAAAGAAGAAGCCGAGGCGCTCGTGAAGGGGTACAACAAAGAAGGAGTGGACGCTGGGTATGGACAAAAGACTGGCCGCGGTGGCAGAGGCTTCTTTAGAGGAGGCCGAGGTAACTTGCTGGATCACAGCCTGTGTCGTTACATACCCAAAATGTACGCATTTTACGAACTGACAATTTATTCTCTTGTGCACAGGTGGTAGAGGCTTTGATCGCGGTGGAAGGGGTGGAAACTGGCGAGGCGCTCCTATGCGGGGCCGACCAGGACCGTTCTTGAGGGGCCCATTGCGCGGACGTGGTGCGCCAATTGCGGCCAGGGTGTCGAGGTTGGACTTCTTAATTTTACATATTTCCTAAGTTAAAAATAGCAAACAACTGGAACTGGTCCCTAATTAATCCTCAATTCATGCCAGGAACCCACCAACTCGAGGATTCATGCCAAGGGGAGGAGGAATTGGCGGACCACCAGGCCGAGGTTAACACCATCATTGACATTTTTATTTGGTTGCAACCAAAATTACAATTTAACGCTTACATTTACAAAAGGTGGCGGTAGAGGTATGCCCCCATTCGGAAGAGGAGGATATCCAGGTGGTGCTGACAGAGGAGGAAGGAGAGACTTTGCACCCCAGGGACCTCCAAGAGGCGGCGGTGAGTTCACACACGTTATGACAAAAATTGAAGTTAATACTAGAAGATTAAAGTTAACTTGATTCATTCATCAGGCGGAGGAGGTTCATGGATTAGAGGTGGCTCTAATTCTTCACCTGGCAGACCGGTATTCACCGGACGTGGAGGATCTCAAAATGGCATGCGAGGCGGCGGACCAGCAATCCGACCCTTCGTACAAAACCCTAATATTTGGAGTACTCAAACTCCTTCCCCGTTTGCCCAGCAGCAACAGCAGCAAGGATTTGGTGGCGGTATGGGCGGTCGCCAATCCGCACAGGTACGTCAGTGAGACGTTAGTTACTTTAACTCCAGCTTATAATTTTACGTTCTTTATTTCTTTTTAGGGTGGAAACTTCCAAAATCAAGTTTGGAGTCAGCAACCACAAAATTGGGGACGTGCTTCTGCTGGTGGTAAGCTCTCGGAACTGAACCTGGAGACAAAAAATTACGAATCTAAGAATTTATTTGACTTCCTCAGGTGGATTTGGCGGAGGATCCAGCCAATACGCTGACCCATGGGTACAGCAAGTTCCGGATCAAGGGTAATTTAGAGTTTACTCTACAAACTTGAACCTGGAATGAACAGGCACATGATACCGTTGTTCTATTGTTCGCAGATTTGGACAAAGCTGGGACAACTCGAGTTATTCAAGAGTTAGTATGGGCGGTGGCAGAGGCGGAGGTCGTGGTGGTGGTGGTGGTGGTGGTGGGGGGGGGGGAAGCTGGCAGGGTTATGGAGGACAAACTTACAACAACTTTGGAGGTGGCGGTGGCATGTACAGGCGTTAAGGGAAGCGCCGTGTTTAATATTGTCAGATTCTTTTCATAGCTTACAGATATTTCCTAACTTATGTAGTATTAGATCTTTTTGACTCGAAAATTGAGTGTACAACTTCCGTAATAGTTGACAGTAACAGTAACAAACACAGATAGTTTGTGTAGTTTTATGTTTATTAAATATGTTCTGCACTGGTTTAACTGACAAATGAATAGAATAAAGCACATTATCAATAAATCGTGTAAAAGACAAGTGCCATGTGCTGGGAAAAGGTTTATTGCGTCAAGAAAGAACACAGTTCAGGGGATAATAACTTACTAAATCACAATCATAATTCCATGCCATGTATATGCATTCATGTGTTGGACAAATCTTCGATCCGTCGCTGCGTCGCATACAATTGATCGGCCAGCCTGTCCCGCTTGCTTCTAAGAAAGCGTATCCTCCATTCTTTGGTCTTGTACCCAGTGATGAATCCAAGAGCAAAAGTTGCAAGAAGTGCTAGTCCGACACCCCATCCTCGTAGTCTCATTGTTATTGCTGTGGTCACTTCACTTGTCACCAAAACGAATGGACCTTTGCGCGTTGGCTCAGTTCAAGGCTTTGATGCAGCGGATGCTATCGAACAATCATTCCACATCCTTAAATAATCTGAACATGAAGGACGAAAAACAATGTCTTAGCCAGAATCCAATCCTGTTAAAGTTAAAGAAGCTTAACGCTTTGAAACACGAATTTACAATCGTTAACGACGCAACTAACAATCCTACATCAAAACAAGATTTTGCTTTTTAGCAAATACGATTTTGGTTCCGCGCCTGAAACCACGCACAATCGGCCCTCTATCATGCAATGATTCAAAAGATCCCCACATGACACATCGCATATGCGAGGTATGGTTTTCACCGGCTTTAATGCCATAAGCTCGTGTTCATCTTTCATCATTTCATCCCTTATGAAAGCTGAAAGTTATCTTGCCTATCCTTTTGAAATTCTGCCACAGAACGATTAACATCACGTCCAGTTTGGTGTCCATCAATTTCTCAATAATCAAAATGGCGAATAAAGCAGGGGTAAGTTTTTGTCATCAAATTAATTTGCTAGCGACTCAGAATCTTTGTAACTCTTGTACGAATATTTTACAGACTCTGTACACGTACAACAATAACTTTCGTGCCCTCAAAGCGCTGATTGCCGCAAGTTATTCTGGCACATCTGTTCAATTGGATCCTAACTTTGTTTTCGGCGAGACCAACAAAACTGAAGCATTTCTTAAGAAGTTTCCGAATGGAAAGGTAGCTGCTTAGAATTCATCATTTCAGCCGTTTAGAATTGACAACTCGCCTTACAATTTCTTCTCGTGCTTGCGTAGGTTCCAGTTTACGAAAGCAAAGATGGCAAGGTTCATCTAAGCGAGAGTGATGCAATTTCTTACTACCTTGCAAACGAGACACTTCAGGGTGGTAAAGATGAAGTTCAACGCGTCCAAATTCTGCAGTGGACCAGCTTTGCACAATCTGAACTACTTCCGGCTATATGTGGGTGGTTGTTCCCGTCGCTGTCAATTATGCCTTTTAACAAGGAGGTAAGTTTCGATCAATATTCATTAGATTTCCTTATTCGACCGATGTGTCATTCATTCGACATTCGATTTGATATTTATTTTAGAACGTAGCCAAGGCTCAGACAGAGGTTCAAAGACTACTGAAAGTTTTGGACACCTATCTATTCACAAGAACTTATTTGGTTGGAGAAACTGTAACTTTGGCTGACATCGCGGTCTTCTCAACCAGCATCGACCTAGTAAAGAACTTGTTGGACGCTGAAGCTCGTAAACCATACGTCAACTTTTCAAGATGGTTCGACACAATCTTGAACCAGCAGAAAGTGAAGGAGGCAATGAAGAAGTACAGCTACGAGTTCGCGTATTGCACTACGCCAGTTAAATTTGATCCAGCCATGCTAAAGGACATTACCGCTGCTAGCGCGGGTAAGCTAATAAGGCTCTTCTGTCTTCTATTCTGCATGCGACTATATGTGCAATTTTTTGCAATATTCAGGTGCCGGCGATGCTGCGAAGAACAAGAAACAAGAGGAGAAGAAGAAAAAGGAAGAAAAGCCAAAAGAGCCCAAGGAAAAGCCCAAGAAGGAAGCCGAGCCAGAAGAGGAAATGGACGAGGCTGAGGCGGCTCTTGCAGCTGAACCTAAATCAAAGGATCCACTCGATGCACTTCCGAAGGGTACCTTTGTCATGGATGATTTCAAGAGAAGTTACTCTAACAATGAAGTTAACGTGTCGATTCCGTACTTTTGGGAGAAATTTGACCCGGAGAACTACTCGATTTGGCTGGGAGAATACAAATACAACCATGAGCTGACCAAAGTTTTTATGAGCTGCAATCTTATTGCTGGTAATAATTTCAGTCATCATACTCACTTCTGCTTTTATTTGCTCTAAATTAAGTTTTTTTCACATAGGAATGTATCAGCGCTTGGACAAGATGAGAAAGAATTCATTTGCCTCCATGTGTCTTTTTGGTGAGGATAATAACAGCACAATCTCTGGGATTTGGATTTGGAGGGGTCAAGAGTTGGCGTTCCCGTTGAGTCCTGATTGGACTATCGATTACGAAACGTACGACTGGAAAAAATTGGACCCAAAGTCTCCGGAGACGAAGAAACTGGTCCAAGACTACTTGTCCTGGGAGGGAACCGACAAAGAAGGGCGGAAGTTTAATCAAGGCAAGATTTTCAAGTAAACCGGATCACTGAATCATTTAAACTTAATTAAGTGAACGTGTTTCAAGGAAACTTATTACTCAAAGTTAATCTTTGCCTTTTGGTGAATGAGAAATACACATCACATTTAAATAATTTGTTGGTTTGGAAGAAAATAAAGCTTGTTTGAATTCGGAATTGAATATTGCAAAGAGGTTCGTTTTATTTCATGAGCTCCTTTTCACGTTTTACATCAGAAAACTGAAAATATAGTAAATACAGAGTACAGTTTACTCAATCCATATGCTGAGTGGTCTAAGAAAGTAAAATCGGAAAGTACATTTGGGTATGCAAGAATTTCTAGTGAAAGCATTGCTGTAATAACTGAAATTATTAAAATCTTAAGTACATTTTAGCCTTGCGTAAAATCAGACGCCAAAATCAGTTTAAATGACGTCAAAAATTAAATCCCAGTTAAGCTCTTCGGCTCTGTGCCATCGAAATATTACGTAAATAACTATTCATCCCATCATAGTTAGAGCTCGTCACTCCCGAATGTGGCTTCAATAAACTCATTTGTACAATAATACGGATCTCGTTCAAGCCTTCACTGATAAGAGTTCTGTCACATGTTTGCGGCGCAACTCGCTCTAAAGCTGACTTGACAAGCAAGTGTGATTAACATTTATCATTACCCGCCTACCTTACTTAGTCTGAATACCGTGCTATGGTAGCACGTTCATAGCAAGTCCATCGTAATTTGATCACAGAACCAGTTCAACTACAATTAGTAGTAACTACTTCCACACGAAAAATTAGTGCACACACACTAACAAATTGATAATTCACATTAATGACAATAATGCATTGAAGTTTACATACTAAACTAGCAAAGAATTCAGAGCCAGCATTCATATGACTTCTCATTGGCAACTTAAATATTGAAATTCAAAATGCATTACTAAAAGTATAAAATGTAAAGCAGAATGGTTTAATTAATGACACTCGGTAATAGTAATTAGCCAACAGAGCGCCTAAGATTAGATTATGCCTCGTTTTGAATCATGTGGTACGCTGATCCCAGTGCCCAACTAATTTCGTGACCATAAACTTTCTTCAGTGCCATGATCGGTGTATGTTTTGCCAAACCGTAACCATTATGGAGGAGAGCACCCATATACGTCAGGTCAAGGCAAATTAATGGAAGGTCGGCGTTGACAATGTTGCATGCGTTCTTGCCAGCGTCAAAGTAATGCTGCAGAGTCAGCTTTCCACCGTCAAAAGGGTCTACAATTGAGCAATTGTGCCGTTAAGATAGGAATGTATACAATGAAGTTCTAGAAACGACAACCATTTACAAATATTCTTACCCACAAGACCAGCTTCTGCAGCTCGCTCAGTAAAATAGGAAAATACTGTAATCTGGCGGTTCAAATCTCTTGATTTGATGACTCCTTTTGATTCGATCACTTTCACGATGATTTTGTAGCAAGCATCCCAATCCGCTACCGGTTCTTTGCGAACAAATCCATCGTACTGAACCTTCTGAAACTTGTCATTCGGGGTTCCACTGAAAATAAAAGTCAATAGAAAATTTACGGCCTCTAGACGCAAAGGCCGTGTTGAGCCAGTGCTCTGTGAAACCTACGTAATCGCATAAGTAACACCACCGTGACTCCATTCTCTCGAGACTTTAGGATTTACACAAGGGCTGGTTAAGTTTTTGCTGTTCGCGTCTTGTCCATATGATAAAACCTCCTTACGAACCGATTGAAGTCCCAAGCCCAAATAACTTTAAAAGTACGTGTAATAATTATAATTTCAGTTATATTGCAACATTAAATGTTCAGTCGTCTGTAGTTAGACTTGCCTGTGCGTGTACAATGGTACTGATTCGCGAAAGATCGTCACATTAAGAACGTCTTCTTTCGGATAGAGACTCATTGTGTCAGCTGACGATGCCACGGTTATTTGTGTAGATCCACCACCCAAATCGAGGGCCGCGACAGTCTTTGAGATTGGACCACCAATGCGATCTAGTAAAGTGGGCGAAGTTAGTTGTCAATCTTCAGAAGTGTAACTTAACGACATAGCACATCTCTTTGATATTTTGTTATTACCTAGAAGGAAATTCACTGTGAACCATGAAAATATTCCTTCGTCTACTCCGTCCATAATTCCGACAGAATGGTCATTTGTGAAGAATCCACTCTTGGAAACTACATCATCTGCCTATGAATTATGCTATCAAATTAAGCCGACATGCGCAATGTTCTATCAAAATTTCTTTGTTAAAAACTTACAACTTTCAAAATTGCGTCAGCCTTAGCTTTTGGCAGCAGCCTCAGTCCAGCAGTGGCTTTAAGTGTAATTGGTGTCGAGCTCCATTCTTCTTTAGGTATGAATATTTTCGCTTTGTCAATCAAAGAATGAAGGTTATGAGCTGCATCCGCCGGTTTATCAGCATACGAAGATAATCCTGGTTTCAGCTCCTCAAACAATGTTGCTTTGAGCTTGAGGTTATTATCTGCTCGGGAAATATACAGCATTAAAGACACATCCATTAGTAATACTGAAGTATAAACGAGTGTACCAAAATCTTACCACTCAGTAGCTGATGGAACGCAAAAGCAGTGACGCGAGTTCCCGTGGATCCGGCATCAATGACGACAGCGTAACTCATTTTCTGGAATCCTAATGGTAGGTGGACATTTTCATCCCACCACGTAACACTATGCTTCGGCAAATTGGGATCGTCTTTGACTAGGGACCACGCTGCAAAAAGTGCTACCAATAGCACACCAAACAGGATCAGCAACTTCTTCGGTGAAGTTGCACTTTTTCGGGCCATTTTGGCTTTAGTTAACTTGCTTCCATTGCTAGATTTTGAGTCACTGCTTAGTTTCGATTTTGACGAGTCCCGGTTTGAGGAGGCACGCCGATGAGCTGAATCACTCATAATTTACTCTGCTTCTGCAGTCCTTCTTCGTCGGGTGCCTGGTTGCTGTGAATTGAGAAGATTCTTGTGAACAAAATAGAAAATAGAACGTCATCTCAGCTGCGAAACAGATGTGTACAAATAAAACTCACATAAAATTTGCGAAGATTCACACTTGCGCATTCACGTTTCAGCCTTCGCATTCGCTTCGTATTCTTTCGGGAATTGAAACGGATGCGGCTCTTTGAGTTTGTACACTTTGTCCACCGCACAGATTTTGTAATCAAATTATCAGCTAGCCCGTTGACCACAACTTACTAAACGAATTTATCGGTGTACGTTATCCATTAATGTACAGAGTCGCGTCTGATGTGCCACTGCTTTGTAAAAATACTATTGTTAAAATCAAGTGTTCAAACTAAACCTTGAGTCACGTTTGTTACGTAATAAAATGAAGAATCGCTTTTGTCACAACAGCTCGCTTGTTAATGAACGGTGGAATAATAAACTAAACTAGCAACTGATAAAAACTCAAGGCGCATGAGCGTGTACTCGTGCCCAGTGGACGTGCACGATGTACGCCCGATGTGCATCGCATTTTCCCTTCTAAGGAACGATAATGAAATGAGGAGATTAGAAACTGTACAAATCATTGGTGCATGATTATTGTGTCAGCATTTATCTGCTGTTTACTTGTTATGCAGAGAAGAGAAGAGCAGAACATTAATATTACACAACAATCCAACTCCAATGGTCACATTACTGGAAATACACATCCCGTGACTCTCACACACAGATGAACCTTGAAGCTGGGCTGGTCGATGCCTCGTCTGACAGCAAGAGTTGAGACAGTGTCGCTAAATCCTAAAATGCAGCCACTATTCTCATAATCAATAAGAAAGATTTGTTGTGATTGCGGCAGTCGTCAGGCGTGAGCCATCAGCGTTCAGAAGTAGGAAGAGCGTCTTACAATATTCATGATGCTCAGACGAAATTGTACTCAATCCAGCACAACGACTTTAATGATGGCTCTCGCCAATTACGAGTTTACTGATGACTCACATGGAGTCTCAATTTTCACAATGAAAGTTTTCATCATCATGTGCTCACTTATTTTAAAGTATAGATTTAAATCTGGGAAGCACCTTTCAAAATTTTTGTGGTGGTCATGTATGAGTTGGTCGTGAAACTCATATGGAAGTCACCTGAAGGCCAACTGTGGCTCGGCCAACTGCGGCTCGGCCAACTGCGGCTCGGCCAACGCCAGCCTTGCCTATGCCATGCCTGGCATGCGACTGCACAAGTTTAACTCGTTACTTTGTTGTGTTTCGATACGATTAATTTTTTGCGTGAGAATTGTAATAAACCTGAACCTGATCTTTCTTTCTTAACCAACTACCCAAGTTGTTGTCGCCTGTAGTTGTAGCTGACTGCGACCCCATTGAGATTTGCTTTTTATCGTTCACATTAATGAAATTATGTCCGGTTGTTGGTGAATCATTGATCCCAACAATGTGTGAGATTGTTGTGTCGAGTGCTCACCATTGCCAAAATTCCGCAGCTGCTTCTTGTCTAAAAATAATCAAGAAACTACGATGATGAAATTGATAGGAGGGTCGGTTCTGTTTCTGCCCACAATTGCAACATTTCTCCAGCATGCCTGGGTTGAAGTTGAGCGCGTCCAGTAGAACATGGAGATTCTTCATCGCCAGAGCATATTGAGAAACTTATTCCTGAAGACCGAAATGGAGAGCCCAGCAAAGCAACAGCTGGCAACGACACCATGACTACCATGACAGAAGATCCGAGTCCAAGTACGAGCATCTGGGAGCAGATTAGGGAAGACGCTGCCAATTTGATATAAGCGGAAATAATTGGACTCGTGATCATTTTCACGCTTTGTGTGGTGATTGCGCTGGTATGCTGCTGTTACTGCAACGGGTGTTGCAGGTGGTGCTTCGTCATGATCGTAGGATCTCTCGCCGTTGGAATCTCGTTCATCTTCACTCCACTGGTGCTACTCATTGCCGGGTATCTTGGATTCACTGTTGCGGCAGTAGCTGCTGGCAGTTGTGCGTCCGGAGCTCAGTCATACGGAGAGATGTTTCTGTTGGAAGTGTGTTTTCGAGGCTGCAGTCGTTCGGAGCAAGACTATGAAGAGATGAACGGACGAGAGACGACAACCAAGACGGACATCTTTTTGCCACAGTCATAGTTAACATTTAGTCGAAAACTTTAATTGCACGTTGCATCGAGCCATTTCTGAGCTTGTCAATAAAGCTTTGAAATTCGTGCAAGAGATGCGTATATGCAAGAAGTTGATTATTATCTAAACCTTTTTTGAAAGGTCATAATCAAATCTGTCATTAAATCTTTACTGTTCTCATGTTTATTGTCTTGATATTGATCATCTGCACTGCACCATCTTTGTTTACTCTACGAGCTTCCAGCCGCCGCGATTCGAGGTACAGCGATTGAGCTTCCAATCGTAACGTCAGGTTTTTGCAACAAGTCGTGTCGATACCGTACTGTCTTGTTATACTGTGTCTACAGAGATTTTACCATTTGCGGCAACCAGAACTAGATTACACTGCGGAGCAGCCACGGTTCGGTCTAGTCTCTAGCTCTAGCTCTTAGCTCCGTCCAAGATCACTTTGCAGAATCACCGTGCAAAAAGGGCAAGCACAGCAAGCATGCAACCAAAGTCTAGTTGCGTAAGCGATACAATGGTACCGTGCGAAATTCTACTACTGCAATGTCTCGTCAATCCAGTCCCGCACACAAGGCACATAATACACACGGGAAAACATAAACTCAAAGGAAAAGGAAGAAGCTAGTTCTCCTAATTGCAAAAATTGGCAATTGGCAAGAGCAAAAGAATAAGAAGGCTCGAATACTCATTCATGCTTCGCTGTTAGAAGAAGTTAACTAACTTCGTAGCGGCAATTAACACTAATTAGTCCAATTACGAGTTGTATTTGTACTTGTTGCGTTTGAGTGTGACCAATCCCAAAGATCTTCAACGTGCAGGGCTGTACACCTGAACTGATTTGAGGTCTTTAAGTGCAATTTTGTGTTCAAGTTCTGTAGTTATTGCGCAACAAGTTAAAAAGAGGGATAATTCAGTATAACTTAGAAGTTCTGCAGCATCTAGTCAATAGGTTGGATATCTAGTCAGAAATCGTTCAGCTTTACAAATAGCAACGTTTGTGTAGAAGAAAATCAGAAGCAATCAAAATGGTAAGCGTACTTAATTGCTGATTTAATTTCTCGTATCAATGTAACACCTTTTTGCTCGAACTGATATTCATTTGAGCTTGACTTTCCGTTCATTCAGGGTAATGAAGTATCGCTGCAAACTGAAATGTGTTCTCATTGTAAGTGTCCATTAATTTCATCCATGCTAGGAATTGTTTCAAGACTGAGAGTTGGTCACTAACGAAATGTGTTTCCTCCCGTGTAATTTCAGTTGACCCAGAAGAAATCAAGCGACTGGGCAAACGGTTCAAGAAATTGGATTTGGACAACTCAGGCTCATTGTCCATCGATGAGTTCATGAGTCTTCCCGAACTGCAACAGAATCCATTAGTGCAACGTGTGATTGACATATTCGACGCTGACGGGAACGGGGAAGTAGATTTTAAAGGTAAAACTTTGAACCCACGCTGTCACTGTACGTCACAGGCTAAATTAAAATTGCATGTGTACTTTTGCAGAGTTTATCCAAGGCGTGTCCCAGTTCAGTGTGAAGGGAGATAAGGAATCCAAGCTCAGATTCGCTTTTCGCATCTATGATATGGATAATGACGGCTACATTTCCAATGGGGAACTATTTCAGGTAAAGAGACACACGGCTTCATTTCCTTTCCGTAGGAATACCGCTAATTGACAAACACATCCAAGATGCTGACTTGGCTTGCTCTTTGTCACAGGTATTGAAAATGATGGTCGGGAACAATCTGAAAGACACCCAGCTTCAGCAGATCGTTGACAAAACAATACTGTTCGCTGACAAAGATGAAGATGGAAAGATCTCATTTCAAGAGTTCTGTCAGGTCGTGGGCAACACTGACATTCATAAGAAGATGGTTGTGGATGTTTAAAGTGCAGACCTGTTTTAACCGAGCATTATTATGTTATGAGATGAACTTCATTTAACATAACGATTATAAGCTGATAAGCTATTGCCCTTAATGAAACATTTAGGCTTTAAGTGAACTTAAATATGGTACAATCTTTTACCCGTCACTACTTGCTGGCTCTTTATCATCAAATATTCAAGCACCTTAATTATTCCTTGCGACACTAAATATTAACGCGATATCGCTCGTTCTAATGATAATTGCTTGCATTGTTTACATTTCACTTTAAACACTTTTTCAGCTATTAATATTGCTATTGTTATTGAGTACCCAACACTTCACTGTGTGAATGTGTTCCTTGGAATAATGCTTAACCATTTTCGCGAATGTACGTCTCGTCTTAAGTCCAATAATAGATTTATATGATTGAAACCCTAGATTCATTTTAAAAGAGGTTGTCCAACCCGATATGAATATTCGCTATGTATTTCGATCCGTACCACAAGCGTGTGGTTGTAATATCAATTATCGATTGTCAAAGAAGATCCATGGAATAAAAAAACTACCACCGAATAATTTATACATAAACGATTTTTTTATTCTATCTTTTCAAACCTCAACATCTTTCCATGTAAAAACATAACGTTATATGTTAAACAGATTTATGCTGCAGCTTTTGCGGCAATTCTCTTGTTTCGTTCATCCGCAATGGAAAGCTTAACACCCTTGCCCTTTGGAAGCGAAACTTGTGGTTTGTTGCCTTTCCCAATGATGAAGACGTAGTTCAACCTGAAAGAAATTAAGGAATCCAAAATGTAATCAAGGTAAAAATTGTAGCAGTCAGAAGTTTTGAAGCCGGAAAAACAGCATGAAATGCAGAATTGCATGAACTTTGCTCATGCAATTCTAACATTTGTTAACCCTCTTGGTAATGCATCAAACATACTCGTATAATGTAAAATGCGACCGTTGAGAGGTGATTTACTTTTTGCCAACTTTGACCCAATTGCGAAAACGAAGATTTTACATGGGCTTCGATATGGCAAAATCGCACAATAATGTTAAGGCTACTCACCTAGTCGCAAAAACGTGTCCAACTGAATCCTTAATGTGGACAATGTCGAAGGAACCAGGGTGTCGTTCGCGGCTCACCACAGTTCCAACACGACCCAAGTTCCTCCCACCCGTAATCATGCAGAGGTTGCCTACGCATAAATAAAGTTGTTGAGGTTAATAGGTTAAACTACGGAATAGTTCGTTTACGGATTACGTTTAGGCCTTAGTCTCTTACCGGAATCAAATTTGATGTAGTCTAAAATTTTGCCCGTTGCAATGTCTACATGAACCGTATCGTGGACCTTGATGAGTGGATCCGGATAACGAATAGTACGGCCATCGTTTGTTACTAAGAATGGAACACCCTTCGGACCAACCTGAACTTGCTTAACCTTGCAGAGCTTGTACTATGAAAAAAATAAGGAAACGCATTGCAAATGAGATGAACGAAAAGGGAGGAGGACATATTGTGTGAAAGGGCCCATTTTTCATGAACTAAACTTAATCAGGAAAAATTGCAATCACGGATAATCATTGGATTATGCCTGAATATCTTCATCATCTTAATCAGTTAGCCAGATCTTATAGCATAACATAAAAGATCACTTGTTAGTTTACCTTCGCCTCGTCAGCTGTAATTCTATGGATGGTAAATCTTCCCTTCACATCGTAGATAAGACGAAAGTTTTCGTTTGTCTTTTCAATTTGGATAACATCTACAAAAATGAACGACAGCTTATATGGACCGAACTTAATTCTTAACAATTTCCAATTCATGCACATACCCATAAATCCTGCTGGGTAAGTTGGATCTGTTCTAACTTTGCCGTCCACCTTGATGAGTCTTTGCATAACGATCTTCATAACCTCCGCTTTCGTCAAGGCATACTTCAGCCTATTTCTAAGGAAGATCACTAATGGAAGCGATTCCCTCAGTTTGTGTGGTCCGGTGCTCGGTCTTGGAGCGTACACACCACCCAGCTTGTCCAACATCCATGCCTTAGGCGCGTTAAGACGCTTAAGATGCTTCTTTGGGCCACGGGCCTAGAATAAACAGATAACAATATCAGAATCAGTACCGAGACGATCATTTGGGGCCAACTACCAGTCAAAATGGACGTTTTAATGGCTATGTAAATGCCATGTGGTTAGTCGGTTCAATAAATTACAGCACACAAGGCTCTGGTTAAAATCTCAGCGTAAAATAGTTGCACATGAGTTAGCGAGGCTACTAAATGAGACTTCTGGAATGACTTACCATGATAGCAATTAGTTCCGATCACTGATTAACTCTTATAAAGTTGATGAATTTTAACCACGTTGAAAAAGCCGGATAGGCGACCCAATGCTTTCGACCACTCCACACTTGACTTGCAGTCCTTATGTTGTGCATGGGATCAATGGCGAGAGTTGAGCACGCTGTCGCTCTCGCAAATCCAAGCATACGGCATACGGCTGGGTTTTGCATGCGTCCAGTTATGCAAAGCCTATTCTTAAACTGTGCATTCCGACGAGACAGCCTTGAATGTGAACGCAGAGATGGCGGTTGAGACTCCTTTGGGGTCATGCGCCAGAGTACTGTTATTGCATTAACTTTTGAAAGAATCTGTTTATGGTTGCGTAGGTAAAAGTCGTCTTGTTCGTCGTCGGGAGAGAAAAAGGAAAGAAGTTGAAGTTGGAGTTTAGAATTCGCTGAGTTCAGGAAAACCAAGATTCACGTTCGAAGAATTTGAAGCTGGACTGAGGGTGTTGCCGAGTCGAGTTTTGCAGTTTTGGGTTTCCATTATTTAAGTTTGGTCAATCTAAATCCACAATCTGAGGTGAATAACGTTCCAACGAAGAACACACTGGAAGAGGAATGTATACTTGAGTTCGATTTTAATTTTGAAAGGTAAGATTTGACCAGATCTAATTAGATTTGACTTAGAGTTTGGATGATTAATATACGGATCTGTTTATGAACAGAATTTAGTTTCCGTCTGTTGAATACATCCAAGGGAGGTCCAAAGACATTGAGGATTCAACGATGGCTGACACTGTATCAATGTCATTAGGTAAGAATTCAGCCTGTCCCGTCGCAGCACTCAATGCAGGAAGTGACAGCATCGTAGGCTGCAAATAATAAATTTGATGTATCCCATAATAGATGACTACATAAAGCAAAAGAAGATTCGACGACCTGGAAATCCAAATAAGAAAGTCGCCGTCAAGACTAAAAGAGGCCGTGCTGGAGTAGGTGTAAAAACTAAGAGATTACAAGGGAACGCGAAACTTCGAGTCTCAGCTAAAAAGGCGACTGGCGGTGGTCTTCGTCGAGGAGGACGGGGACGAGGTGCTGGTGTAAGTGATTACTATATTGCACACCTTGTTAATTGATAGACAATGGCTGAATATAACTACTCATTCACCAGGTGAAGCGAAGTAACAAAAAGAGGCGCACACTTATTTACCGGACAAGCGGGTTTAGGTATTTCAATGTAAGCAATGTGATTTTTATTTTTAATTCTGAAGCATTAGCATTAGGTTGATTTGATTTTCATTTCGGGGTAAAGTGTAACCTTTTATTAAGGCCTACTTTTGAATGATTAGAGTCAGAATGTTGCCGCAAGCAGCTACAAGCGAAGTGGCTTGGTGAGAAGCACAAGAGGTCGTGGAGGACGCTTATCATTGGCAGCCAGGCGCCAACTCCTTCAGCAATCACTTCAGCCAGGTGCTGGCCAGGTCGGAAGAAACTTGCAACAAATACGCGCAGGTGCCAAGAAAAGAGGACTGGCTATAAGAAATAACAGAGCCAAGAGCAGATTAATGGTTGTGGCGCAACAACGCCTGAAGAAAGCGAGGGCTCTTTTGGCTACTCGCCGTAGGATTCTTGGGGCAAACTCAGTTGTAAGCACTCAGGAGAGGAGAATTATTTTGAGCTGATAATTTAATTGACGCTTTCTTAACCTAAGGCTGCTACGTCTACTGTCTCGGGTCGCATCCTCTTCAGTAAATTCGGGCTTCTCACCACACAGAAAAGGAATGTCCAGTCAAGCAAGATTAACATTCAACAGAAAATTCAACGAGCCCAAATTGCTCGAGGGCAACTTCGTCAACCACTGTAAGTTTTATTCCAAGTATGGAGTCATTTTATGTGGCCAGAAGAAGAGAGACTTGAAGATAAGGTTTACTGAACTTTTTGACCGTAGCCCTGCCCCTCAAATATCCACCCGCCCACGACAACCTGCTGGAAATCGAAACCGTGCGTCTGCGATTTTATACTCTCCAGCACCCAGAAGCTATCGTGAATCAACAGTAGATTTCGCACCTCCATCATTCTACTCTGGCGGTGCAGCGGGTCTCTTGTATTCAGATCGAATGCTGAGTAATGTCCCTCCGCCTCATAGCAGACAGATGTTCGTCGACGATGATGATTGGGTTCAGAGGCAGAGAAGAATTGCGAATACTAGCTACAGCAGCGCAGAACGCTTCGGCAGACAAGGTTCAGTTATGTCTGGACGGTTTCAACAAGAGGAGCCTCGCCTATCACCATCATATCTCAACCCTGAGATACAGAACCGAATCTCACATATTCAACAAGCGGGAAGACGACGCCGAGAGGAACCTGACAGGTCTCTTGTCATTCCTGACTACAGAGGACCTGTTTCTAGCTCTCGAATGTTGCTGGGTGAAAGATTCAAGAGGTTGCAACGCTGAAAGCCAATAGCTAATAACGGTAACGGTGACGTACTCTAATGGCTCTAACTAGGACCCAGAACGATGTTGCATAAGTTCTTGCGAATAATTAACCACGGCCACCTTTTGCGTTAAATGTAATAGTACTCTAGTTCTATAAACTGTCCAAAATGAATTGAATGACGTATGAACGTAACTTTTGAACTAGCAATTAATTAAACAGGTATACGCTGTTCGTGTTAGTCGTGTTTATACAACTGTTTTATCTCTAGTGGTCTTGGCTCTTTTGATTTAAGGCATTCTGGAAACGAAGAAAGGCATCCCGCGGCGTGTGTAGGATAGAGTAGGAACTAGGATTAAAGCAAGATTCGAGAGCAGAACAAAGTTACAAATTGTAACTAGTGAACATTATACTGGAGTTCATGTATACTATAGTTTCGTGTGTTGCCTTTAAAATTAAGGTAGTGACGGACCCAAAGAGCTAAAGGTACATACAACAAGAAACAACTTTACTTAGCAATGTATTTATTCAGTTTCGCAGTGGATTCGTACACATTTTCTCAACCGTGCTAACTTATTTTACAAAGTTTATGAATACTTGAATACAGTAATAAATATGACATTTACTTGAGTGAGAAGTTTACATTTGACATTTCATCTAAGTTCTAAAGCAAGCATTCACAAATCGCAGAGGCTTGAGCACTGACTGGAACTGGAATGCGCTTACGTGTGCAGCCCTTCATAGTCATATTCAGTAGACATGTACCATTCCATACGCAAATACCCAGCATAGAATATACGTGAACAATCCTCCGAAGAATCCATTGGTTAATAAGGCTCTTCTCGACGTGAAGTATCGCTCGTAGTGCGTGCCAGCTTTAGCAATCAAGATTAGCCAAAGTCCAAATACTGCAACAAGGTAAAAGGCGAACCCATAAAGTCCGGTGAGGCCAAGAATTCCAGCACCCAGTCCACTAATTACAGCTGACCACGTCCGGCAATATTCAACAACTGAGGCGTTGTGTCTGATTGCACCTTCGTTGAACACACGAACTTCACTTGGCCCATTGGCTTTCTGAACAGTGACTGCTCTTGCTCTTTGCATGTTGGATGATGCACCGGTTATCGGTTAGTTGCTGAAGAAAATTAACGATTCGATTAATTCTCACATTGCCGACAAGTCATATAGAGTTTTGCTCGAAACCTTACCTTTAGCTTTTTGGAGAAGCTTGCGATGCGACGTTCTTTAACGTGTGCTCTCAAGTTGAGTGGATAATGTGATGTGGCGGAGTTAATGTTTATGATATCAACGAAATCACTGAACTAAATACTGAAAAACAAAGCTGATTTTGCGAAATCCGTATCCGGAAGACTAACACATTCAATTCTTCAAACTCATCTGCTTGAAGATTTTTTCGCATTCACATTCCTTGGGTTCGCTATTTTGTGGGAATCGAAAGCGAACTTGTCCAATTCCATGTGCGTTTGTTTCGACAAGAGTTTATCCGTCGTCAACATAACAGAATAAATATTCAGTTGATTCAGTGATAGGAACACAGATATAATCAACGACTTGACGCCGAAAATCTGAAAAATCTGGAGCCACTGCCCACTCCAATTGCCATCTTTACGTGGCGGTGCCATCCTGCTCAGGATTCTGCGAACAGATATCGTTTAGTTACACTCCAATCCGGCATGGCTTATTGCAAATTCGTTATATTTTAGGAAGTCAATAGTTTGTTAAACACTTAGAACTAAGAGGCTATACTATGATAGTGCATTTGATTTGCATATGAGGCAACAAGATTCGAATTTGGGAAGCATGGAGGAGACTGCTGATATTGACCCTCGGCGCAAATCGAAGTCAAAGCGAGGTATGAACTTGAGAACACAAGCCTTATGCAAGTTTCTCTATTCCTACAGCATACTCAAATGAATTGTATTTTAGAATCTTTAGGAATGGAATCTTCGCCAGTGCCCCCGAAAAGAAACCGCAACAAAAGTGAAGTCCATCATGGTATTGATGATCACAGTCGCAGTGATGACGATGACAGTGAATCCAAAGATCGTGCACTTGAATTACGAGAGACTCTATTGCAACTAATCAAAGCATCAGCGCAGACAGAAATCAAAGTGTTCGCCTCCACTTCGACGGAAGCAAATGAAGATGATGAAAATGTCGATCTCAGGGAAACAAGCAATTTCCAAACTCTGAGCTCCTACCCTGAAGCAATAGGTGAACTTGTCACGATGTTTGACAAACTTAGAAGATTTCCAAAATTAATCGCAAAGTTGTTACGATGCTTTCGGAAGTACATTTTTAACGAAGGTGATTTCGATCCTAATTGGAAAGAGGTCGATATGATTGAGTTGTTTCTTCCGCATGAATTTATGAAACGTATTGGCCCTATTTGTGCCACTCTTCCTGCTGGACAAATGATGGACCTCTTTAAAACGTTCTCCCATAATCTCCATGAAGAATGCATAAAGCCAATTTGCCTATCTCGGGGTAGGTGGAAGAAATATTTCTTATTCAGCCATTTTACCAAAGACGATTTTGGTACACCTTGTAAGGACTCAAGGAATTATATTTTCTTTCTAGGAAACGATTGCGTCCGTCATATTCATTTCTTGCAAATTGTTACTAGCTTATTGAGGGAATACTTAACTTGCGTTAAAATAGCCGACTACACGGTTGCAGCACCAACAATGGAAAAAGTCTCGGAAATATTAACAAAAATTTGCGAAGATTGTCTGAAGCCTCTTGGCGAGATTCTGGCTGTATCACAATCAAAGGTATGAATACGAAAACGAGGATATTAATTGGCTCACGATGAAGCTAAACGCGTTTTCATTTTCTCTAAATGTTTTCTATTTTCTTTTAGGAAACAGCTCTTCTTCAATCTTTCCTGAACATTGCACTCATATGGGGCGACTTACATGGATTCTTGATTTACTACAAAAATGATATGTACAAGCAAAATATCAACAGCGCATTCCAGCTGGCAAACTCGAACCCAAGTGAAACCAACTTGTCATTTCTACATTTTTACATCGGTTCTGAGGAATGGAAGCAGCTTGGTGACGAAATTGAAAGTAATGGCGACAGCAAATGCAAAATATTATGGGTGAGTGTAGTCCGCTATCTACCCGCCTAGATTAATCACTACCCCAATGCACTCAAATGGCGGCAGATGACCAAAAATCGTTGCTTTCTTGGAGCAGTTGCAGTGTTGAGGAGTTAGATTAATTTCTGCTCATTAATTTCATTGCCAGGAAAGCCAAAGCCATTGTTCTTGGGTTTTTGTTATTGGTCGATCCTCGAGTTAATTACGGTGTCAAGTAGTTAGAGCATCATTAAAAGTAAACGACTCAGTAAAGTCAATCCGTCGTAATGAAATTGATTTGAGTACGAGTAATCAGATGAAAGTGTTTTATGGCATAGAGTAATAAGTAAATAAACTTTCATAATTTTTCTAGGCTAAGTTGATGACTCAGAAATTGAAGTATATGACAATACTGGGAAAGCCGGCCTGCCTTGCAGAAACAATCGACGAAGAAGCACTCCAAGCTCAATTACGTGCTACTGCATCGTACCTCTTGTTTCGTCAAGACTCTTGCGAACTCTCGCTGAATGAACTCTACAACCTCACTTCGCAGTGCTTGGATGATACTCAAATCACTGCATTAGTGAACCACGTTGTGAGACATGGGTCCGAAGCAGAAAATGAAGCCCTGCTGAACAATTCATCGTTTGATTCAAGATTCGAGAGAAGTTTATGCATAGAAACACTTGATTACGTCTTTAATAGATTGAATAAGCTGAAAGTGCTGCCCAAATGGTGTCGAAAAACATTGACGTATCTCATATTTTCTGATGTCAAGAAAACTGCAATGATTTCCAGTGCCACAAATAACAGTGCTTCATTATTTAACGACTTCCTCCAAATTGTGAATAGAATCATTGAAGAGATGAGGCAACCTGAATATTACGAAGAGAATCCCGATTTTGTATCAGACGAAATTATAGTAACAAAGCTAGAGTTTTTGAATGGCATGTTTTTAGAAGATTATCCGGCTCACCTCAAGACAGTGATTGCGCTATCGTCAATCGTATTTCTTCTGACTGTAGCCGCTCAGCCTGGAGAAACAGACCATATTCTGAAAACAATTACATCAATACTGTTCCAGGCAACAAGCCAGCCAAAAGGCAATGAAACATTGTTTGCAGTTTCTTGGACTGGATTGTACAAATGGTTGTGTTCGAATGCGGCCAAGCTCAGGGCCTCCAGTTTAAGAAGCGTGCTACTCGTGATTCTGCAAAATGTTTACATGTCAGCAAAATCTATAAGTGAGTTTATGAGCACCGCAACGGATGAAAGTTTCTCCATAGATTCACCAATGACCCCGGTTTATCTAGTAACATTGGAGTTCCTACTGAAGGTAAGTACGAGTGTAATCTTTACCTTGGTTTGCTTTGAGCATTTTAAGCAGTCAAGAATAGATTCGCCAAGCTCGCTCCATTTATACGCGCGTTTGTTCTCAATCTGTACCCTACGTTTGTCAGCGACAAGACAATTAATTATCTGACGTAATTACTAGGAAATTCCTGTCAGCATTCAAGCCAAGTCGAAACTAACACCACAATTACAAGACCACATAAGAAAATTAACTCAGTCGGTGGTGAAGGCGTTGAAAAAATCATCTTCGAGTACGAGCAAACGCCGGAATCAAGGAACAGACGCATCTCTTTCAAACATCTTTCGGTCATGCTGGTTGACACAGTTAGCAATGCCAACTTTGTCTTCAGAAACCGAAACTGCGTCAGAGTCAACGAACGATCATGAGAATAGCATCAAGAAAATTTGCTGCAAGCATGTTGCGTCGGCGTTTCAGGTCCTAGACAAGAGGACAAATCAGGAAGGCAAAAGTGATGACAAGTGTGATTTTGATGATGATACAAATGTTGCAAAAACATTCGCACTGATTTTCTTGCACACTGTTTGCAAATCAAGACATGAATTGGGTGACCGACTGCCGCAAACATTTGTCAGTCAATTGTGGAGAGTTTGCATGTACGCTACGGATGAAGATTGGGATAATTGTGAGAGGTTGGCTCCGAGCGAACACACACGGCTCATGGCGAAAGACTTATTTGAAATGGCAAATCCAGAAGAGTTCTCTGCAATGAAAGATTCGTTGTTGGATGAAATGGTAGGCTCAACGGAGTTCAGTAGCTTCACTCGTCGCATGCTTAATTAATTCGTATGAGAAATGTAATATTGCAAAAATGGCATTTAACATTTTCTTGTAAATATTAGCAAAATGCAGCCGACGAAAAAAACCAGGAAATCAAACTGAAGCCATTGGAACACATTTTGAATTGCTTGCTGGATTCAACACTGAAGAATTCAGAACAGAAAGACGATAGGCGAGAAATTCTTGATGGAGTTCTATGTTCAATGGTGAAATTAAGTCTTCGTTGGAACGGCTCGAATGAATGTTTGAGAAACATGGTGCTTCCTGTGCTCGAATTTCAAACAAAACTGCTAAAACGTAGAAACGTAAGTTTGACATAAATGCAACTGACACCGACAATTAGGTCGGTCTGCTCCTACCGGCTACAATTACTGAAATTTCTGACATGCGTTCACTTTTCTTTGTTTTACTAGGCCATATGCAGTTCAACTTGCTCAGCGACTTGTCTTGCATCCATTACTTCGGTTCCATTACACGACATAATTGACACAAAGTTGTACCGTGAAATATTTTGCTGCTCGGCGGAGCTGTTGAATGCATTTACTATTCACAGACTGGATGTGTTATCATTCCGAATGCCGATTTATTTACAAGTAAGTCAGCACTTTTCGGTAATAATATATTTGGAGCAACAACAATTCCTTGTTTTTGTTCCTTGTCGCAAGGCGTTGTGTTTATGGCCTTTTGTTTTTTATTTTAGTGCTTTCAGTTTCTAATCGAAAGTGTAACGTCAAGAGCAAGCCAAGACAATAAATTAGCCGATGCCGAAATAACACACTTGAAGTACTGCGCACATGAAATGGAAAGGTACGTGATTTGTGCTCAATGCGTCAATTTTAACCCATGTTTAGACCGCAATTGCTGCTAGCGCTGCAAGTAAACTGCAATGCCATGAGTAATAGTAGTTTATGCCCATGGACTTGGTAATGAGAAAATAATTTATTTTTAATAACTATAATCAATTTCGCAATGCAGTTGCAGTTCATCTCACTTTTTAATAATCTTCATTTTTTACTTTCTGCTACAGGACTTGTCAATCAATGAAACTGAACGAGAAAGAATTTTCGAGAGTATCACCCTACTTTGTGGCAATCTTGATGAGAAAATTTGAGATGTTTGCTGTCTACCCTGCTGTGAAAGTAATTGTCTTGCTAAGACTTGATTTTGTTATCGTTTGTGTTTGTGCACCGCATTACCGGATAAATCAGTCCAACCGGTCTGCTGGTTGACGGTTGAATTGTTTTACAATTGATGAAGAGTAAGGCAGTATGATAACTAAGTCATCCTAGATTCATATCTTCACCTTCCGATCGGATCAGCCTTTGTGCAAATGCAGTGCAATGCTTCTGTTTAGTACTATGTCTAATCTTGAGCTCTTTTCTCTTTCTCTTCTTCACAGAATCCTCTGCTGAGTGGATGCTACAAATTGCTCGACCTCTGTGATACCTACGGGATAGCCCAGTTAAATTCAATGCTGACAGTCGGAGCAAGAGAGACATTCAAATCTATGTATGAGCTCTACAACAAATTTTATCGCTACAAAGGAAAAGTGTAAAAGAACCTATTGACTGATTGATTGGTTATCGTTTTTGAAAGAAAAGATTTTATTTTGGACTGGAAATTGAATCTCGTTCATGTCCTGTACTTTATTTGCACTGGCGATGGGAGGAAGTCACTGTTTACTTCGACAAGACACGGCGTAATATTGCATTGCATTCTTCAAATCAATATTTACTTTACCCATTTGGGCGACTCGTTAAAATTTGCGGAATGCTATTCATGTAGCAAGACGCGGAGCGGGGCTGGTTTGCGAGGAGGGCCACGAGCGTTATGAGAGGCTATCGTTTTTAAGGCAAAAAATTCATTGAAGATGATTCCCTGAAAGATCCGTCCCCGGAGTGAAAGGAATTAATTAGCCTGTAATTATTCGTACTGCATGCACAGCGAGCCTCATCGCATCGGTAACCAATTTCATAAATCAGCATGGTGTATTCCTTAGGGGTGTTTTTGTGCGCTATGGCTTCTCGAACACTGGCGTGTTAATGAAATTTCTTGCACCCGGTTCGTGTTAATGCTCATGCATTGGGTAGCTAGCAAGAGATTGGGCATTGCGAATCAATGGCGATAATTGTCTTAAACCGGAGAAACCTGTTTTCTGGTCGTTCACCCATTCCAGGCATCAGTTGCGATTTCGTACTCATCCAAGCAAGATGAACCCTCTCTTCGTACTCTTCGCATTCGCTTTTAGCGCCATCACGGTCGAATCCAATTCGGTGATCACGATTTACAATCAAACATTTCAATACGGTAAGTGATTTCAGTGCTCGAAGACGTTCTGTCATGATTCGGGGTGACATCAGTGCAATTTTGACGGTTCGCGAATTCCTGTTTGTGTTCAGGAGCGTTCAAGGCCGTCTCGGTGAGCGGGTGCACCAACCTCTCTCCAAAATGGCGCGACGAAACTTCTGCCGTGGATCTTCACGACACATGCTTCATTCTGTACTCGGAGCTGGACTGCCGTGGGAAGCGGGTGACACTTCAACCACACCATAAGAAGTACACTGACAACTTGAACACGATTGGCTTTGGAGATGTTACGAAAGCAATTAGCGAATGCGGGTTCAAGAGTAAGTGCGCGTCTTTCACGGAGGCGGGCTGGAAGATGCTCAATCTTTTAAGGCTTTGAAAATTGTCGGTTTCAGTTCGAACAGGATATCACCTGCTTCGGTCAGTGATGGACGGTTCCGTGATGTCGCTCGTGCCCATGAAGGACGATTTCTTCGCCACTGTCATCATGCGGCCGTGGAACAAAAGCCCACGACAAGTGTGGAGCGTCGGAAGATACGTAAGCAAACAACGACATGAAGATCAGTGGACACATTCCACAGTGAGCATCCCGTAATTATGCATTTGATGCCATTGCAGGGTCCCCGAATCGGCATTAACTACGGCCTCCGTCCTTTGGATTACCACCACTACAACCCAGTCTCATACCAGACATTTGAGCCTCGTGTCGGAGGCGCGCCGTACATGCCTGAGAGATTCTACGACATAAAGCCGTTGCCGGGTGCAAAGTATTCTGTCAAAATCCTCCATTCCGATAAGTGTCTGGTGAACAGAGGGTAAGGAAATGAAGCATAGCTTCTGTGACTTTACTGGCAAATTCATGACGGTCAAATTCCATGCAGGGTTGGAAAACCAGTTGGAAAGACGAACTGCGCCCCATGGTTGGCGAACCAGCAGTTCAACTTCATTCCAGTACAAGTTCGAGGCAATTCGACGGGGTTTGAAGTTCAGCCGGTCTATCCAATTCCAATACTGCTGTAAATCTTTAAAGTCAGAGATTAGATTAACTGTTTACAAAGCTCATTTTGCCTTTTGTTGGAATAAAATGCTCAAACACCGTTTACAGTTTACGATTTCCTTTCTTTTATGCCATGCAGCTCATACAGTCTAGAAAATTACGGAGTGTCGTTTTATGGGCTTTAATGAACTGTGTTATTTCGTATGTGCTCACTGCTCTTGATTTTGGTTACATCGAGTCTTCGTCCAGTGTGAATCTAAATCTAAACTGCATCTTCTCGCCTGTCCCATTTCTTGGCTGCTGGCTCCAGTTGAGTTTGTGAAGATGATATATAAACCACATGCGTGCATACGAAGTCGGATTCTACGAGCTCTACTGCACTCGCCCTAGAGAAATGCACTGACGACATACAAAAATTCTCATTGATGATCGCAAGAAGACTGAGCAAACGTGGGGGGTTTCCCTTTCATCGTTAACGCACTGAGCACGTACCACGGCCACGACCACGGTTCTGAGTCCGTGAGTCTGTGCCATGGCATGTATCGTTTGTTATTGTGCTCCCTCGCCGCGAATCGTATCTTTTTAGTGCACTTCTTTCAGCCGGCCTCAGCAGTCTTGGTCGAGTGCTCGCAGTGATAAGACCGAACGTAAACACATCTCGTAAAGGTAGTGAAGCAGTTTCAGTTTATGGAATTGCTTCCGTGTTGTGTCTTCCAGAGAGTCCAGACTCTCCCCGACCAGCCATTAAGTGCAATACACCTATGTGGCTCGTGCCAGTTGCTCGAGAGGATTTGCAACAGGAACGCGGAAAACATCTGCCATTCCAGCCTGCCCAGTGCATTTTTGAACCAATGGACCATAGCATTGAAACTTGAACCTGGAACAGAATCCGTTCATTTATAAGGTCAGAAATCTCCCCTCCTTACCGACAGACCTTTGCCCGGCGACACACGGCCTTGTTGCCCTGAGCCTTGTACCACGATATAAATCCAAAATCCAACCGCATGCGCACGCTGACGAGAAAGTAACTCGTGCACGGGCGCACTGTGTTTATGATCACCCGTGATTATTGACTGGACACTATTGGACTGCTTTGCATATACTGCTGACCACATGAGAACCTCCAGTGTGGTGAACTGGATTGACAGTCCACACGTATCAACGGAGCCAATCTGCCCTTATTGCGTTGCGTGTATTCGTTGAGACATGGACATGGTCATGGATTATAAATTCTAACGGCATGCAGAGTCAACCCATACCACGCCACGCCAATGCACAAGCAAATGTCAATGAGTACGAGTATCAGTTGACAGCCTAATTTAGTGCTGTGTTGGAATCAGGACATATTTTCAGGTTACCTGTGCATGGAACACGAAAACCAGTCGTAGTGTATCTGGCATGTTTTTCCAGAAATTACCCGTGTATGAAAGACAGCGATAAGAATTCCTGTGCGTCCGTCCGCGTCCACGTCCACGGGCAGTCAGAGTCACGACCCATATAAGGACAAGGCGACAAGACGTTATTAAAATGCCCAACTCATATCTCTTCGCGTCTCGCGAGAAACAACCGTCAGAAGAGTTGTTGTCAACTTGTTAACCAACGTCACTTGTCAAAAACGTCACGTACCGTGCCAGTCCATCGTCCAGTTCTAGTTCCAGATGCTGATTGCTGATAATGGTTGCCAAAATTGTCATGATGCGAGACTACCACTGGCAGTTATCATCCATCTTGTAGTTTTCTTCATAAAATGTCAAGATCTATTTAGTTTTCCACCAAGACAAGACGAGACACGACATTGAAGTGCTGAATCTGCAAAACTAAACTGCCTGGTAACTGCGCTTAATTTAACTGGATAAAAAACGACGACTATGACTCATTCGGTTTTGTAATTGGAGGCACAAAGCCTTGTGAAGTGCAAGCATAGTTATCGAGTTAGCAGTGAATGACTCGTATGCTTTTTTGTTTGTTTACAAACGTAAAATCGCTTGCTTGTGTTTGTGGTGAATCACAGTGCGAAGGCCCACTCAGCTGATCATCGCTCTCATCTCGTCATTTTTACGCACTCAACAGCAAACACTAATTTGATTAAAACTAATTCAGCATCATCACAGCAGCTGCTACTACTTTGGCTGTTCGAGCTGAAACTGCTGCTTGTCTCAGATTCTGAGTTAACAAGGGCAGAGACAAACAAGCAACATACAAACACTGTGAGATGTGTTGTGCTCCACCAGATAACAATGCAATGAAGTTATTAAACCAATAATTGATACTTTACGTAATGGTTCAAGACTTTAATTGCTTCCTTGTGAGATTCTCTGCACTGCATTGAGCTGCGCTGCTACAGATTTCGCAATTTATTCATCGTTGTGAACTGAAATTACATGCAGACGTGAGTAAATTAATCACTTACCAATTTGTAATCAAATTTCCTTCTATGTTTCAACTTCTGCGTTTGTTTTCTGTCCAAATGCTCACTCGCGTGCGCTGAAGTTTGACAAATTGAGATTGAGATCGGAAATCTCGACGAATGCATCTTGCATCTCGGCGTGCAATCTTGCGCCTCCTTGTTTTTTTGCCTTTGTTTCAACAATCACTTATTTAAATATTTAAATTGGTTTTTCTCTTTTTCCCATTTCCTTGCAGTTCGTCCGCCGTTCGCAACTTGGAGATCAATTATCCTCATTATTGTATGAGCTGAATAGCTCAGACAAAACTGAAAATAAACTTCAGACAAGTCAAGATGGGGAGTAGAAGCAAATCGGAGACCGCTTGCGATGACGATGCTGATGCCGGTTCAATCTCATGGGAAGACTTTTTCGGTAAGCCCTAACAAACTCATCTTCAATTACTTATTCAAACATCCATCAGCTCATCGCAGTGCAGTGCACGCACAAAGAGACGGATGAGTACGCGGTGCGGCGAATCTTTTTTCTTTTGTGCATTCAGGAACTGCATAACTGCAACTTCAAACTGCATAATGCACTTAATAACAGCAACAGCCACGCATTTTACATAAACATAAAGATTCACTAGCTTTCTTTCTTTATTCCAGAATTGAATATCTCTACTTTGTTAGGAAACCGATGCGGACCAGGCAGGCTTCCAAAATGAAATTTAATGATGTGATGGTACTTTGCTATTGTTACACGAGCAAGCGGGTCTTGTATCCTTTCCAAGATGTCAAAACCCGTTTCTTGTTGCGTTCCCAAGGCGTAAACTGTAACGAGGCACTTGCAACTCGCATTTTGTGTTGAAATGAGAATGAAAGAGCCAGCCGGTCGGAGTCTGAATCAGAGAGATTACAAGACAGCCAGCCGACAGGTACATTTGCACACGACGCATTTTCCATTGTCAGCCCTGTGAAGAGGTTTTCCAATATCATGGATTTTATTATTTGTATTCATACATTATACAATCTATACAGTCTTCGCCGCATTACTTTACGTCAGATGCAGCAAGCAAAGGGAGATAAATGGAAAACTTTTTCCTATTGTGTCTGCTCTTTATTTATTTGTTGTTAAAAGCCGAATGCGGCATCTCAAAATCTGAAAATTCTTATTCGCAGCCTTATCAATTTCGTATCTCAAAGCCTTTGACTTTTTCATATTGAACATTTCAGAGGCATGAATCTTAAAAACGAATATGAGCCGGATTCAAAACTTTTATGCGCTAACATTGAACTTGAAGATGAGGACAGACACATTACGACTCACGAGTGCAGTCTGTGCAGTAAACTTTTTATTTATTTGCAACTGCAATGAAACCAGATCTAGCTTGCTCGCGTCCGTTTTTACTGATCTCGATTTCGGATCCGAGACTTGGCTTTTCTACCCGGCATAGAAGACAGCAGACCTCCTGCTGGTGCTACGCCGCGGTGCTTTCTCGCTCTATTTTTCTATCTTTACCATAGTGTAAAGATACCAAAGGAAGACACAAGAAGTTTATTCATTCGAAATCCGGAAACACGGAACAAGTTTATTTTTGTAAGGACAAAGCCTGAATTTCAGTTTCAAGTCCACCATGGAATGAGACTGCATAACTGAACATGGCATTGCTATCGCGTGACCGTTCCGTGATGAAACTCGCACAGCTCGTCAGCCGACTGATGAGTTTGAACTTGGTAATGAATAGAGTGACAGTCGACAGTTTTAAACATTCCATGCCCATTACATAACACAGTCGAGCCAAAAACTGGCACGACACAGCATATGCACTCTTGTTCAACTCCCATCGCATGGCATGCAAAAACACTTCCGGGCCAATTACGCGTTACGCATTCTCTTGGTCTTCGATAAACAGCACGAGATAATTATCTCACTGTCATCTCGTGTCAAAGGTGGTAATTTTTAACAAGCCGATTTTCGTGTTGATTGTTGATAAGGGAAGTGTTTGCGTGCAGACCTGGCTAGTTCCTGGAGGTTAATCTAAATTACCGCAAATGATAAAAAGTGGAGTTTCACTGGAGGCAGTTTCCGAATGACATTTGGCAAGTTTATGTAGTCTCCAGTTGCACGAAAGCATGCATTCGCAGCATGTGAGCAACGCTGAAAGCGGAAGAACTGAAATGGGAAGTCTGCATCTGAAGACTGTATTCACAAACTTGAACTTGAATCGAGAAATGATGGGTAGCCTTTCCAACAAAAATCAATACGCTGCATATTTTTAGCAAAGGGTGAAGAAGATTCCATAATGTAATGTGAATTCACCGTAAAAAGTGAAAAGGGAAAGTTTGTCGACCGAGATGTGTTCTCAACGGATGAGCATTCGATACGCCCGTATCCCATCTGATGCAATTATAAAATTTCAAGGGTAGTTCATATAAAATTCAATAAATGTCCAGTACACATTTATCAGCCAAATTCGGCAATTAACGTACACTGTACGCATGTAGTGTAAATTAGATTAATGCGAATTTGTATGGTTTGTCAACAATTACCAGCAAGCAAGAGGAGTCTCAGCGTTCGTTCAACAGAGTGGGGCAGGGGAGAGATAATGGAAACAGTTGCTCATTCGGTTTTCAGTAATTATAAGTATAGAAAGTAATGACGAACGGGACCGCTTGCTTCAGGACGCGACTGCTTGAGAGGTGATCGAAAATGTGCTGCAACTTAGCGCCGTGACTGTTTGCTGCAGAACTTGAAATGGATTCGACTAATTTCCGTTCCCCAGGCCTGCAATTTCATTAATAGGAAGAGATTGTTTCAGCCTCAGCTTCCACCATCAACGTGTCCTTGTTCAAAATTCTCTCTTGTGTACCGTTTTTGTATGCATGCAGTTTCTAAATGATTTCCTTGATTTTTAAAATTGAAAATATCCTATCATTTTGTATGGTTTCGTCCCGAGTCTCGAAAGCGGCGGACGATTTGATGACGGAGCCAAAGAGCTGAAGAAGCCGCCACCGTTGTCGTAATTCCCTTGTGAAGTATCAGACAAATAAAAACTTGAGCAGGCCTCAGCTGAATAGATAAAATTACAAACTCAAACTTGAGCCTACGATCACACAAATACAAATCCCTGTTCATGGTTCATGCATGCAGTTCCATGGTTTTAATGATTCAGGACTTTTGACAAGGCGAGGAGAAAGGAGCTGAGACGGGAGATGAACGTGAAACTCGTCAGTGAGGGCTGCTTTTTCAGGTTTCATATTCTGGTCTTGCATTTGGGTTTTTCTCCCCACATTTGCCATTTGTAGTCATAGTCGATCGTAATATTGTTCTTGCCATTAGGTTTCAGTGGGTTTTCATAGGAAGAAAGCCATAAACTTCGTGAACGCACTCAGTTGGCTCGATGCACCGGGAAGTAGGTGCTGGGGTTTGGGGTATAAGCGGAGAATGCAGTTCCAGAATTATTTGACAGCGTCAACTTCAAATTACACCCACGTCTCGGCAGGCACGGTTCCACTTGCATTCATTTACACTTCTGTTGCATTATTTTCTCCAATTTTACCCCATCGTGATCAAGCTGCATTGCATTCTCTTCCATTATGTTGAATTGCATTCGGTGAAAATGACAATGGCACATGGCAGTGGCAGTGACTCTGCGAACCGAAGCTGGCGACAAATAATTTAGCTTTGGCTCCCTACTGATGATTTGAAACTAATTCGAAGTAATGAAAGCTTGCAGTCGAATTCCATTCTAGATTGACGGCAAGAGCGAGAGTGGCCGAGTCGAAGTCCACTATACTTGATGACAGTTGCAGTTACTTCCATTTTTTTTGTAACCTGACGTCTGGGCCGCGTTTAACTTGCCGTCATTTGTCAGTGACATCGACACAAATCGATTTGTAAATCCTAATCCAACACGCTGATTGTTACAACACGTAACTTCCAAGAGCATGAGTTGTGAATTTACAAGCCGCCGTGTCCTGGTGCAATTGAATAGCAGCCCAATTTTGCAACTGGCAGGTATTTAATCCCTCCTTGACCTCAAAGCTAAGTCAATTCCTTGAGGCATGTCAGTGGGTGAAGCAACAGCAATAATTGAAAGTTCGGAACACAATTATTATGTAACCCACGGTGAGTGGAGATCTCTGGTACGGCTCCGCCTAGTATGGCGCAGCAGATCCCGAATTTTTGTTAACTAAAAATGGAAGCATAAGTGGGAAAGTTTTCTTCACTCTTCATTGGGGCGTTGCTATGGCTGCAGTGGGAAAGGGTTCCCACTTCTGCTTTCAATTTGGGGTTAAGAAATTTTGTTGATCTGCTGCACCGTAAAGGCGCAGCCAGACCGGAGACCTCCACTCACCCTGATGTAACCTATTTGTAAATTGAAAGTAACCGAACGTAATAAATCGCAGTCACAAGGACTGTAACTGTAGTCACAGGTACAGCCCTTGGCAGCATTGCGCAGTAGCACAGTTGCACAGTGCAGTTGGTACTGGCCTTTCTTTACTAAGCGAAGTGCTTTGCTCTTTCGTGAAGTCGTAAAAATACGAAAGAATAGCAAAAGATGATTTTGTCTGTTTATGTGAATTTTGGAAAGACCAGCATAGAATGAGTTTTTGCCAAAATTTTTTAATATGCGTAGCAAATTTAGGCGGATTTTCTTAAGAAAACAGCTGGTTCCTCAGTTGTACTTGCTTAATACCACCTTGACCCCTACATTTTAGGGTACATTTGCTTCTCCAGTTCAGCATTGATTGAGTCGTGGGAAACCGTGACTAATTGACTCTGGTATCTTGGCATATCTTCCAGCACATTTAGTAAATCCTATTCAATCTGCTGCATTACAAGCCGTAACTTAACGTAGCTACCGGGCGTGTGTAGTGATTAAGGAAAGCTATTACGACCGATTTTGCTTTGTGCTCATACTCACATGCACTTGATTAGCATTCAAAATTTGAATTTGGTTCGTGATGTCGTTTAATAAGATTTTCATGTTCATCTTCCTCATTGTTCAATGCGCATCTGCACCATTTGCTTACATCTTAATTCATTATCACCACCACATTGTCTTAATGCTCCCATAATCTTCTCCGTACCACGCATCATAAATTGATGAACCGGTACACAGCGCATCATTATTGCCATACTGCGATACAATAGCTGAGTGGGAATGATTGATTAAAGTTTCTTTCAGCGTAATTACCAGGCAGGAAGGTCATGAAGACTTTTCATTTCAGCGCTCTACAGCTATAGGGTTTCTTTGTTATTGTGTCGATGTTTTGAAGCCAAAGTTTAATGATTGATTAAAGAAAATAATGTTGGTACAAGAGCGTTTGAGGGAACATGTGAGTCAGATACGCAAGCTAGTAAGCACGAACACTCCACCGTGGAACAATAAAAGAAAGCTTGGCGCGTTGTCGTCCCGGTGAGTCTCGAACTGCAGCAAGTCTCTTTTTAATTTAGATTCATTTGATAATTCGTCTGTAATAGAACAATGAGAATTCCTGCGCTGGTTAATTAAAGCTCAATTGCATTGCCTTTAGTTTCGTTTTTAACGGACGACCTTGAATTTCTCCCGAGTAATTATAGCCATGAACTTGTGCAGAAGCTTCATGTCATGTCATGCCAGAGGAATTTGTTTAATTGATATTCCTGCCGATAATCCAATGCGCTGCTGCTGTCTCTGCCACCACCGTCGAAGGTTTTTGCAAATGGATGAAGAAGGTGAAGGTCGCGTTGCAAAAAAGTGCAAGTAGTCTTCACATCCCAATGTAGGTACGTGCTCCTGTGCTGGTTCCATTGCACAAGGTTTAATTGAGGAAGAATGGTACATCGTATAATTCCACATTTCCTACCATCCGTGCTAACTGCATTGAAATGTGGAAACGAGAAGGTTTGAAGCCCCAGATCTTCGTAGCGATTATTTATGTAAGATGCAAGTTGAGACTGGAGATGACAATGCAATATGAAACTTTACGTAACCAAATGCCGGGCCAGAAATGTGCCTAAACTGTTAATCATAAATAAGGAATGTGATCTCCTCAGCTGAACTCCTCACTAGTAAATTTTCATGTGGACAAAATTCGTGCTGCATGAAGCACGTAAGATAATATTTTGAGGACGAGATGAGCCAGTGCCAGTAATCAATCAAACGAATCATGGAAAACTAAAGTAAGGGTTGGGCTCCCAACTCTGCTGAAAGGCTGTATGATGATCCAGATGATGAGAGTCTATTTTTTGTTCTCTTCCCTGCCACATTTTTTTACCAAGATCAGTTTCATCATTCCTTTCCACACTTTAATTACTATGCAAGCAGTCGCAAAAACTGCATCACAAAGTAATTCGCATCATTGTGCGGCGCAAGTGGAAAGGTTGAATTAAACATCAACACTGTAATTAATTTATTGTATTTGTTTTTGTGGCACTGTGAAGCTGCGACGTAGGACGATGATAGAAAGATGGCGATTGCTGATTTCTTTTGTTTTAGCATCCGTGTTTCGTAGACCAAATCGAAACTCATAAAATTTTATTTATGCAGCGATCGACAGACACACGCTTTTTACGCCAGAAAATCTTCAAATATGGTCAACAGTAGATATGGTGGCAGTAAGTACACAAATGGGACCTACGAAAAACGGAGATTTTGATTTTTTACGGTCGTAATTTTGCAATAATCTTGCATTGTTATTTTCCTGTTTATGTCCTAGGATTCAGTGAACGTCTTGTTTTTGTTCCCGTACAAAACCTGGTCTGTATGGCATCATAAATTCCATTTAAGGCTGAAATAAACGATTGGGTGTAATTTGTCAGAGATTTAGTGCCGATTTATTCATGATCGTGTAAATTTTGATGAGTCGATGGGATGAAGTGTCCAATGCACGAAGAATTATGGCAATTACCGAATCCCTTGTGACCAATGAACTCTCGACGAACGGAAGACAGAAAAGAGGAAGAGAAGCCAGGCCAGGCATCCGTGGCCATCGTGATGTTCGAATCAACGCATTAATTGTCTTTGAGTTTAATTCTTTAATTAAGCCGAAATATTTGTGCTGCGACTCCCTGAAGCTGTTCATGTCATTGTCAATGATTGCAATCGTGATCCTCCAATTTACATATTAGTTTCACTCATAATCTTAATCAGCATCTCAGATCAATTACAATCATTGTCCTTCAATTATGGCTTACGCTCAGCTTGGCGTTAATGTTGGGCGTCCAATTTTTGGCGATGAACATCATCGCCGTCGCCTTGTGGCAACTGTGACATGTGCATAATGGAAAGAGGACGCAGCACGTGGCTGTGCTTGGCAGTAGCTCGCTGCAAGCTCAGCGTACGATGAATGCGGTATTATTGCGGTCGCATCATGAGTCTAAGTATGCAAGTCAAGATCGACAACCACCACCTCACGCCGGATTAATGTGCATTGACTACATTCGCATTTTACTAACCAAAACAAAACCTCACTGCGGTGGCTTCGTGTGGGTGTCATGAACTCGTACGCATCCACGCACGCATGTGCTTGGTATATTAGCATACTTACGTACTCGTGCACTCATTTATTACGGCGAGACACGATGCCGTGTGCGATGCGTCGTAGCTTCCTTCAAGATCAGGAAAATAAATTGGTTTTTGTAAATTGTCAGCCCAACTAATACTGTCAAGTGTTACTCGTCGTTGTCATGTGGAATGAAATATGTTGCAAGTATATTTTTAAACAGGGATTGAGCCGAGATTCAATCTCAGTTTCATTTTATGCGTAATGTGTCTTGTGGCTGAATTGACTTTGACCTTTTTGGTATGCATGACTTCAGAGGTGTGGCATTTTATGCTGATTGAATAGCGAATTATGTTGCATAATCAAATTGCACGACTGAATTATTGCTGCGAGGTGCACTATTGATAATGTGCATATTTAATTCTTCATGCATCAAACTGAAGCCGGGCGAGCAACACACATACGGCGTAGTTTAAAATTATTTATGACCAGACCGCAGAATCGACTGCTGCTGCTCAAATCATTGACTGCATAGCTTATCCTATGGCGAACCCAGAAAATAAAAGTGGAACTGGTTATACAATCCTTTATTTCCATTCAAGAAGTGATTTTATTATCTGGACTGATCTTGCGTAGGTGTAAAAGTTTATTAGTATTGGCTATCAGAAGATCCAAACATGTAATTCAATCCCAAGTGCACCGAAGTGTCTTGCAAGAAAGGCTGCACGCAAAAGGGTCAAGTGCGCATCTTCTGTCTTCCTCGGTGCAATGCAATCTTCCTCGAACACAACGCAGTATGCACGCACAGATTTATGTTGGGTGTTTTCCTTTTCTTTTCATCCTTTCAAGTCAAAGGATTCCACGTCCATTGTGTACGCACGCATTGTGCGTACTCCTGTCATAATTCACACATATTTTATTGCACTTCCCCGGAGCAAGAACCCAAACTCATATGTTCAAGACGATGCACTGCAGAATGCAATGTAGACTAGACACTCGCCCAAGAACAAACTCGGACTTTGGATAACTAACACAGATTTTATGAGTCCACGAAAGTAGGTTATGAAATAAATTTTCAAGGTACACCGAGCAAAGAGCTCGCTGTCTTGACTTGTGTCTTGTGTCTCGTGCTTTTATGCATTAATTAACCAAGATACATTTCCCCTTGTTTTCTCATTTCATTTTCCGTTTATGAATGGTCATAATTGTAATTATAGGTTCACACTGTTGTTGGTTAGGATCATTTGTCGCCTGACTCATACTCATACTGTATAAGATGCCATCAGTTGACTTTAGACTTGGACGTGGACTTGCTCTCTTTCATTTGTGAGTTGTGTTTGGTCATCAAACGTTTTAATTATCGTGACCCACTTAATGGGCGCACCTCAGGCTGGTGCCACTGCCACACGCCAATGTGAATTGCGTCTGGTTGAGAGACGCAACATTTAATCAGTTAAAAATTCGCGGCCAATGGCAATGCGACTCGATGCCCATAAATGTATGCATCTGCTTTTGAATCTGCTTCTGCACTGCATATGAGATGTTATCAATACAGATTATGCCCATTGTTTGAGTTTGGAGCTCTTCGTGGCTTTTGGGCTTAAAACTATTATCCTAAAAGCCAACAAGGCCGTTTAATTACTTTTTAATCAACTATGTGCGCGGAGTGCACTTGAGGAAATGAATTACAAAGGGTGAAGGTGTTCGTCTGCGTGGCTTTGTTATTGTGGGCTAGAATTGAGAGCAATTTGGCTCTCGGCACGTGCGCACGCGCGACGTGTGCACTCGGTACATGAAACCCAATATTATAAATTTATGCGTCTGTCACCATATTGCGTGTAATCGTAGCTGATGTGAACCTGAACGTTGAACCCCAACTCGTTGCAAGGGTCTTTTTTTTATCCAAGTGCCCGCCTGGCCTTTCGGGTTTTAAAGAGAGGGCATGGTAAAAGGTTATGATTTAAAAATTAGCGATTCTACAAAGCAGGGCGACACTTCGCTCAATGGAATTGGACAGTTGTATGGGACTCTCACCAAGGGATAAAGGCATGACGCGACCAAAAGGTGCACATGGATGGTAAAAGTGGTGCGTTGAGGATCGGATTACTATTATTATTTGTTTCGCTCACACATGTCACAATTAATAATGCATATGAATCGAGAAACCTAATCTAATTCCAATATCGGCACTGTCGCCTTTGCTTTCAGTCTCAATCTGTAATTTCATACACGAAATTTGTAATCTGGGTCCAGCCAGACTGGCGAAGTTTGGCCAATTCCATTTTAAAATGATTAAAGGCGTCATATGGTCCCAGGCAATTTTTAATCATTTGCTACCCTCCTCGCTCCTCGTCAGGTTTTGAGAAATTGTGCAACATGGAATTAATATTTATGATTATGAATAATGGTGAAACGTTACACTTTATTAGTTTGGTAAGTAAAAAGCGGAGTAAGGATGAAATGTACTGAAAGAGTTGAGTTTGAAAAATGGCGATTGGGGGAAAATAAGCCGTTGCGTTGCTATTGCTGCTTTTCGTGGATGGTGCTCTTGGCCCGGCTCATGGCTACGATATTTTGAATGAATGGGCAGAGCGGAGAAATGGGAATGGCAAAGTTCGCTCTAATTTCGTATCTTCGAGCTTAGGATCATGCATTAGCATTTTGGTGTACAAATAATATCGTATCTTGTTATTCGAAGCCTTATTGCGTATTTTGAATTTTTAGAGTTGATTACACATTGCATTGACGCTGATGAGGAAGGGAAATGCAAGAATGTTGAAGAATGAATCCAAAACCCAAACATGCAGGGAGGTTTCATTTTTTGAAGTTCATCACGAATATTGGGATATAGTCCACGTTCATGTTCACGCATTCAAGCATTGTATTTGTATTTGGGCTTAAGTCATTGCCGTTGGACAGCGAGCGACTCGAGCGATGGAATAATTTTTCAGCATTTCAAGCCAAACCAAGCATATTTATACAAGGGGAAGTTCCGAAAATGATTTGATGCTGACGCCGGAGCTGACGGGAGCGATGCGAGGCAAGCATGATCCCTGCACGTATAATTTCGTGGATGAGTTTCTATTGTTGTTTCATTTTATTCGCATTCGGGGAGTTTATTTGTGTTAAAAAATATATCCACTCGACGAGCCCTCTGCGATGTGAGTTCGGGCCTCGACTCATTCCCAGTCCAATTTTCAATCAAATATCCTGGGGATTTTTCTGATGGATTGGACAATGGGATGCACTTCCCTTCATAATGCTTTGTGCTGACATTCAACTAAAAAGAATAAAATTTTGCGTCTCTAAACACGAGCGATGGAAGAGAGTTGCTAAAGTTCCGGCGGAACCTGGCCGTCTGAAATCCGGACTTCGTTCTCGGTCCTATTCTATGCAAATATTTTTAACTTGACTGCATTGCTTTGATTATTGTGACCACCCTGTCAGATTCTTCAGAGAATCTTGCCTTTAACATGCCCTTTTGTACTTTGCTACAAGATTAAAGAGAAGTTACATCGTACAAAAGATGCGGCGTGTTTGTTTAAGGCTGAAAGATTTCTTAGATACATTCTTAGAAAGCAAGCAAGAATGAATACCTTGTCTTGTACGTTGGAGCTGGACAAAGAGACAAGCAAAGCCGACCGTTTTCAACTGTCTCTTCAATTTTTTCGTTTCTGGAAGAGGAATGGGAATGATCATTCATCTCAATGAAAGCCAAGGCCACTGCAAGTGTCATAAAGATTCAGTCCAGAGTTGCTCTTCGTAAATCTTCGTGTGGGATGAATTTTCTAGATTGGATTTTGTGTTACATCATTGAACCTCGACGAAGATGTAACATCGTTACACTTTACGTGATTCATCTTCCTGCCTGCGCTGCAGTGCATTCAAGATGATGTATCTAGATTGCATCCAATTACTCAACACGATTTTGTGAGTGTCTCTGGCTCCCGGTTTGTCATTGTTGTTGTTTCATTTTCCACAAGTGCACATGTCTCAGAGGCAAGACGACGAAGAAAAATAGAGGACCCAAATTGAAACACAGATTAGATAAACACCCGCATAAATGTGGTGGTGGTGAGCAGTCAGCCTCGCTCCTGTCTCTGTCGCCAAGTACTTGACTTCATCAACGCGTAACATAAAGCGATAAAATCCCAACAAGACTTAACTTTAGGAGTCTTATGGATTAACTTCTTCAACAGATGACATAAACTAAATTTTGTCTGTTCATTAAGACCAGCACTTAATTTTATGAAGACGGATTCAATGAGGGTTGAAATACTGGAACTATTTTATTTACGCCATGTCTGGCTGTGGCAGGGCAATGATTTTGATGACCAACCACACAAGCATCGCTAACATCAACTCATTTCTCATACGTGCCTCGTAAAGTCGAGTTTTACTACTTCGATGAATGAATTCCATTTCCAGCTTGGATTTTATGTCGGTTTTATAAATTAGGTTTAAATGAACTTAAAATCTACTCAAAAGTTCAGACTCATACGCATTCATTTTTCATTGCATGAATACGGTCAGACGGGAGTTGTTTCGCAATCGCTTATTGCACGCTCGCGGCCTGGGGTTTGCACACTTTCTTATAATGAAACCAGCGACAGACATGTCCTCATGATTCTAAGACCCGATCAAGGCGCCGAGAAGCAAATAAGGAATTTAAATTAAATCTTTAATGTAACTCGATTCACTTTCAATTTAATTTGGAGCCAACGCCAGGATCAGCACAGGAGACAGAAGTAGATAACATCTTGTGCGTAGGAGGGTTCGTCCCCGTTCAATGATTGCATATTGACATGTTGCAATTTCAATTCAAGGAAAGTCATTTGATTCGTTGATCGTAATGTGATGGTAATCGTAATAGGCATAGACTAGACACATGAGACAAGAGACAGAATTGAACTGATTGTATAATATCCATGCGATAGTACGATGAAACCATGAAAGGGTTAAATGCAAATGATGATGGTTGTCACATACATCAAGAAATGCAAACCACCCATTTTTGATTGTGTGCATAAAATTACAGTTTGATTATCCTAGCCCGCATTTACATAATAGCATGGCATCACGGTATAAATTCAGTTTCATTCGTAATGACCAGGCATCAATCAAGCTACGCTGCGGTGCATTGAATGTGGGACTCGATTTAATTTAAAACTCTGCTCATTCTGGGCAGCCTGCCCGTCAACCTCAATTACTACACGTCACCCAGGCTCATTGTTTGTCTATGCTAATTTGCGTGCAAAGCATATGAAACCTATGTTTCAGCCATCAAACCGTAAGAAGATTGAAGTTTGTGCATAACTCAAGTAACGCTTCACCTTGACATTTTTGCAGCACTGTGCTAACCACTTCAGAGACTCAAGATTAGGATTAACGAAACACGAAAGTGGGTTAATATGCAATTAATCTGCCCTGCGTGGAATGCTATCAATAAAAAATGAGTACACGCAAAAATTGATACCAGAAACGAAGTACGAGACAAACTGTATCTCGCGCATTCAATCTGTAGAAGATTGAGACTTTCTGTGATTATGATTAATAATTTACTCTCGCGAGCACGCACGGCCAGCCACTTGTAATTAAATTACCAGTGCCCAACACCCGCTGAGCTTACTGCATTGAATTTGTGCGCCTGTGACACTTGTTGAGTTATAAAATTTATTGATCATAGCTGCTATTTGCGCGAGGCCTTGCCTTGTCTTGTTAAAATTAAAAATGGAAGGCAAAATGCAGCCGTAGCGGCTCTTGCACAAAATAATGCCTAAAATGCCAATAGACAGCAGAGATGTTATTTTTAGGCATTGTTTTAATCCGTCGATGTGAGTAGAGTACATTCCTACGATTACAAAGATGGTGTAACACGTACGTGTTTACATTTTCCTGAAGGTTAAGATTAGCACTTAATACTTTGCAGCTTGTGTCTCGTCTCGTGAATAATGCAGAGTGCAGCACAATGAAATATCACTGAATACATTAACCCTCTTTCGTTCGTGTACTTGCACTCGCAATTACCTGCGTTGCAATTGTGATTGTTGTTATTCCTCGCACCTATTTAGTTATCGTCCATGTAGTACAATGGATGACTACAACCAAATTCTAACGATGCCCAAATTTGGAGGCGGTAATTCGTAAAATGGGATGCCAGTCGCTTTTAATATTCCTCCAAGAAAATTTATTGCAATGCAAGGCTACAAGTGCGTCATCTTTTGCTGTTTGCTGGGTTGAGGCGTGGATTGTATGACTTTATTACTGACGCCGCAAATAAATATATTGCTTTTGCTTTTGCCTTATCTTGCATTAAGAGAATTTGATACTTTGAATTGCCTAGTGCTGTTGTCATTTCGCATCTCAGGCAAATGCAGCACATTAGCGTAGTGTGGTATCATCTTCCTCGATCTTTTCCCTTTCAATACAGCAGGAGATGTGCGATGAAGGATGATGACATTGATGAATCTTACATAATGAAGTGCCAATGTACGTACTCTGTTACGAGTATGGTAACTCATGGACGCGATGCATTTTTTAGGGTTTGGAATTTGTTATGCAACACCACAACAAAGCAAAGCACTCGGCTTGTGGTTTACTGTTACTTCACTTTCTGAAAGGCCATGCAGGCTTTGGGGTCACTGTCGGGCATACAAAGTGCGTGTTCTTGTCTGTGTGAACTCAGATTGAGGATACGACATTTTAAACAGTTGCAAGAAGGTTCTAAAAATATCTTGCTGTATGACAATGTTAATTGCCTATTGATCCTCAGTCATATTTCACAATGTACAGGAAATTGCGTAGATTGTCCAAACACGCATGATAAGGATCTTGAGCAGAAATCCCAAGTCATTGGCACAATCTGGGAATTAATACGCACGTACTCATGGAATCCCGTTATAATAAGTGCGTGCAGGGGCAGAGCAGTGCATCATTTCGTGCTTTATTGTATCTTATCTTATGTTGTGGTGTAACTGTTTTCTCCGCACAGTAAAGTACAAACTTCCTTATTAAGAAATTAAATATCGACTTGAAAAATGACCGATTGTTGTTCGATCAAATCATAATTCAGAAATATAGTAATTACGTTTCGGAGAATGTGGTCGTTAAACTACGAAATGTGTTCGCGAATTGTTGCTGTTGCACTGTCCTTCTATAAAGTGCAAAGTTATTTGTTTGCCAACTCTGAGTAATCAATATTTTAACCCGCCGCGTGCGCCTCGGGCATGTCGCGCTAATCAATTAGCAAATTTTTTGCACATGGTTCTAGGATTCGCGAAACACACCCTTCCGTTTGTGCTTCCGCTACGATACCCAGAATTCTGTGTGTACATTTGGCTGACTTTGCGTTCAGTTCAGTCACTTGGCTAAAGTGTTGGAATTCCGCCTTCATGGGTCTCAATCGCATCGATTCAGGCTTGCAGGTGGAGAGTGAACATTGGACCGATTCTTTGCCCATCGCCAGGATACAACAGTTGAGTAAACTTGCAAAACAGCTAAACAACAAAGCATTGAGCCGATACCGCGAAGGTTGAAGTCTAAGCCACACTGCTGACTCATGAAAACTCTAATAATTATGAAATTTTGATTGACCAATCAACAATGAAGTAAACCCACTGCGGCCTGTCGCGCCACTCCTATGCACTATTGTTGCGTAAGCGCTCACGCGTCAAATTCTGCTCACTTTCGACCGCCAAGTTCAAGTTTTCGCCGGGTTAGAATCTCAGAATCTTTCAGTTGACGTTGTATCTTACTTGACTCAGGTGATGGTACAAGAATTGACATGGCATGTGTTTGAAGTTGCACGAACATTTGAATATTCATTGCATAATCATAATCATTGAACCCGCATTAAAAAGCATCTACAAATATGGAAACTGGTAATCCGAGCGTATAATTCGCGGGGGCGTGCATTCAATTGTATTTCGGGTACATAATTATAAATTGACACGCACAAATTGCAGATTCGAGTTTTGGGCATGGGACGGATCATGGCCGTCCATTGTTTGATTAGCCTTGATTCGTGGGAATCAACTTTGTTATTAGCTGGTGTTAAATTCTGGAATGGCGAAAAGAAGTTTGAAATGAAATATTCAAAAAGCGGACTGCGAATTGAATTTAAATATATTCTCGATTTCCGAGTTTTTGCCGAATTATGATTTTTCGATGTTACTTTCAGTGAACCCAACCGCTTCAATAATAATCTCATTTCCAGGTGCCCATTTATGCAACACTAAGGAAATCCAATTACAACCATCATGAACTATTTATATTATGCAATCGTAGCAAGCAATGTGGCTAATTTTTTGTGTATTTTTAAATTGCGTTCCATATTTGGAACGTGAATCGAATTTCCTATTTGCGAATAAAAGGCACTGACTGCACTGGCACGATTAATTCTCGGAAGGCGGATCATTTGTCAAAGAAATGTCAAACTTTTGTTATTTAAGTTTCTTGCCCTGCGATGCTGCGGACGCTTGGTAATGACCTTCAAGATTTGCTGGAGGAATTTTTGGCTCCAATTCCTTGCAGCAACTAGAACTAGAGATCGGGAGTGTGTTCGTGGAACTGAACGCATTGGAGTAAAAATCACTTCATTTTACGAGCGTGAGTCATGGCTCCAAGTTCCATGGTCTGCAGATCTCAAATTATACAGTGTGTCCAACAATTATAGCATAGCAGACACGTTTGCTTATTACTCCCTCCTCTTACATTGTAACGAATGAGCACCATTTTAATACATCTTATACAGAGATAAACTATTATTGTTGTGTCAAAGTTTCTTGAAATTGCTTCGTACGGAACTGAGAAACAGACGAACCAGATCGGTCTAAGTTAATTATTTTGCGCCCATCTCTCTCCGTTAGCACTCTCGGGCGACCATCTGACGTATTTGTCCCGTCACTTCTCCTAATCGAAGGTAGTTGCTGACAACTTATTAGATCTGTTTATGGTGCTTCAAATGTGATTCACGCTGTGCCCTTCATTGTGAAGAACTTCAATTTGGCCTCCTCTACTTCGGTCAACCGAGTGCCACGAGGCATGACTGATTCAGCTTTTTGCACGACCGAAGGAAGCACCAGTCGAGAAGAAACTGACGATATTCTGAAATTGTGCTATAAATTTTGACACAAATCTTTCAGAAAATCCTCCCATATCCATTAGCCTATCAACCAATTTCAATGAAACGTTTCCAGAGTACCGCTATCTTGCTTACACATAATATATCTCAGAATAGACTCTATTTATTAAGAACGAAGGGAGTTATAAGTGATAACAGTGCCTGTGCTATCATTGTTGGACAGAGTGTAGAGTTCTTGTCATTACAGTTGATTTTTACGAGCTGTGGGGTTCTTCAGTTAGGCACGTTTCTGATCCGAAGTTCTTTCTCAGATTACGTCTACTGCGACTGCATTGTGCAGCACAGCTCCAACGAGAACAGTCCTCACGGTTTATTAACGTGTTTTACGGCAAAGCAAGACATTATTTATAGTCTTTCTTGAGAATCTAGAATATAACACATTGGAATTGGAAGTGGATAGATTTATTATTCATTATGCGCGTCAAGCAAGAGCAACAGCATTACAGAGTACTAGGCTAATGGTCAATGAGTTTCATTTTCATGTTTGTCGGTCTTTTCTTCAGTCATTACGCGTTGTGTATAAAAAGAAAATCATTGGCTTGAGGAAATGCACGAAAAATTGGACCCTGGAAGAGAAATTGAACATTACAGCCGAAGAGCAAGATGACTGGAGAGTTTTTTTCGTGTTTGTAAATTATAAATGTAAACTTACATCATCGCATCACATCCTTCACACAAACTCAATGCGATGTAATGCGGGCTAGGCGGGCTTGTCTTAGGAATCTTGGACTATGAATTTACTTCGTAGGAGTACTTCTGGAACGAAGAACGAAGCGAACATGCACGGAGTTCTATACGCAGAGTGCCGAATGCAGGGCTGAAATTAACTGACCAGGCATGCATGCCTGCATGACATGGGCACGACTTGTATTTGCTCTTGCTCATCGCCGAATTTATGGTTATTTTTGTAAATTTTCTCTTGTATGTGGTGATCCACGAGGTGATATTGTATTTTTAGCCCTGGTCCAAGTTATTATGTAATATTACGCATGGTTTTATTACGTGAATAATTGCACTTTGATATTCAATGATTTAATATTCCATTCTTCTATGTGTGGTGGTGCATCGATAGTCGTAGTCAAATTCATTTTTCCAAAGAGAGTTCAGTTTTGTAGTTGATTCGTGTAAGTTATAGCAATCAACTACGAAACTGAAGCCTCTTTGCATTTTTCAGTCTTGACGAGCCTGAGAACTGCATCGAACTGTTGTTATTTATTGTTTGCCATTAAAATTAACGTGCAAATCATGGTCAGCCAATTACCACATGAACGAAAGTGTTCGTGAATCACAGAATTGAATCTGCGATTCGTTTCCTTTGTTCTTCGTTTAGACCTTTGTGCTTGTGTTTTGCAGCTCTTCGTCATCTTCTGCATTTGATTGAAAATGTGACTGTGGTATATTAGAAACACGATAGTGAATCTAATTTGGAATTATTAAGTTACCTCAGTACACGTGCATCTACACGCGTTCCGTGAGAACCAAATTATCTACGCTTCACAGCGGAATTATGGTGAGCGATATGCAGTATTGCATAAGATGACATAATGAGATTTTAGCTCATAGTCCGTGCAGGATTCCAGTGCTGCCGAGCGCCGGTAATCCAATTTGAGAATTTCTGGTATACAATGTGCTACAGTGCGTCAGGCCTGTCTGTCAATCATCTTCAAGAAAAGCGAAAGGAATGCACACCGCTTTGAGCTTGGAGAATGAACGTTACCTGCCATGAACTTTATCACTAGAAATCTAGGCAAGGTCGTCATAATTTTACTGCGTTTTTCAGAAATCCTCGTGGTTAATGGATTTTCGAGCTCGCAGTTAAGCCAATAATGCCGGTTCCAGTCGTTTCAGGGTTTGACTTATTTATTGCTTTATTTACAGTAATCGATCAAGGTTCTTGAATTTACGAGCGTAACGAACTTCGGGTTTGATTTTATTTATGGCTTTTTCTTCATATTTCCGTTGCATTTCAACCTCTCCATATTTTTATTGCTTCACATTGTGGCATTAACTCACAGTTGTGCTCGTTGCCCTCATAAGAATTATGCCTGATCTTATCTACGAGTTGATTTCCTATTTCATACCCGTAGAAGTTGTAACACAACCTAAAATGAGAGACGGCATATTTTTGTTTTCATGTATAGCTTGAAACGGCACGCAGGGCCGAAATCACAATGCAGGGTAAGTGATGTGTATCCAATCCAAATCAATTTATCATCCAAGATAATAAGTATAATTATGTAATAGGTGCACAATTGTGCAACCATGATCCAGAAACTGATATGAAATCTGCTCCTCCTGAAATCAGTGTGTGCAGAACCATGTCACTGGGCGCTGCAGTGCAATGATGCAATGCGATCGCACGGCAGAAGTAGAAGTCGAAATAGGTCTCATGCTTTTGCTTTTGCATCTCCACCCTGCACATTTCTTAATTTAGAATTCAATGAGACTTTAAATGTTTGCTCACCAAGACAGACGGGCCTGAGAAATATTTTGAAATAATTAATGGTGTGTGGGCGTTCATTCCAAGTCTTCAATCATGTTTATTATTATGAAATCAAAATAATGTGGCAATAATTGGTACTGTTTAGGGCAAGTTTCAATCACTGAGTGCTAAAACAGTCTTAATGATCTTGTTCTATATTTTAATGGCCACATCTTCAGTCTTCACTTCCTAGATGGGTCGAAGTGAAGGCGCTTGGCTTTGCCGCTCTTTACGACCACGGCTAAGGCACGTGAAGCACGATCATATGTATGGTTGTGCTTGTATAATTGACATGCGCCATCCCAAAATACAATGTTCATGACATCTAGGAACTATTGCTCGGCAAAAAATGGTGCATGTTCCACCGATAATTTATGCCTTTCGAGGGTGGAGTTGCAAGTCTCGATTCATGAATTACACGCACCAGATGACAACTTTGGAGTACGCGCGTGTTCAGTACGGTTTAAATAAAGTGCGTGGCTGTCGTTATCATTATTTTGGAATTCGAATCTTATTTTTACGATTTTTTGTCAAAAGATTCCAAAATAGTTTAAAACTTTGTTCAGCACGAAATCTTGGTACACGAATGGAGAAGACGAATTATGTATCGTTTGTCTTTGGATTTTGGGCATGTGTGCTCACAACAAATCACCTTCATTCCTGAGTTTTAGTGTCTGACCCTGTAAACCGAGTGCATCTTTCAAATCGCAGAGGTGCGAGCCATGCCTTGTCACATGTGACATGTAGCATGCAAATGTCTTATTTACACTAGGTGCTTATAAATCTTCTCCAGGTTCAGTCCCGAAAATTCAATTTGGCATGTTTCGAGACAATTTCAACTCCTCCAAGAAAACTACACAGCAATTTTTCGTACTGAAACATGGAAAGGGATGTGAAGCCCATAAATTGTATTAGCACTTCACGTTTTTCATTTGCTCTGGCTCACTGTTTTGAAATCAATTTACTGGAGAGCAGACTTGAGTTGAGTTGTCAGTTTCTGGAAGTCTGAAAATTCTCAATTTTTCAATAAGTTTTCTTTATAAAGTGGAAAATACTTATACAAACAGCAGCACCGAGTTCTGTCAACCAGAATAATTCATCATCATTTCCGTACAGCAATGCAACAGCAGTTTTGCAAAGTTGCAATGAATTCACACAAAATTAAGTTTCCTTTTGGGGAGTACAACTCGAAATTAGGAATATGAATTCAAAGAACTTTTTCTCAGGCTCAGAACATTCGAGGTTCGCGTATTTTGCTTATTTGCTAGTAACAGCTCCATCCATCTCCCAGTGGAGAACGCTATAAATAAACATGCGACAACGACTGACACATTGGTCCAAAGTTCTGATCTTCAAAGATTTTCATTTCACAAAATGCACTTTTCTCATGTACCATACTTCTTGCATTATTGACTTTTCTGCATCTGCACGAACTCGACTTCATGCAGGCTTTGGTCTTGTTTGTGAATAAAACGCCCATAAACCTGATGCGGTTTTATGTTCTGCGTTTTCAAACGAAGCTAATATTTTCTTCCGTAAAAAGTACGTGCAATAAGTGCAAACATTGCAGTCTGCAAGCCAGTGCATTTTTCTCGTACTATTCGAACTCGAATATAACCCGTGCAGGACGTGGCGAATTATAGCAAGCTGAAGCTTAAGTCTCGTCGGTTCATAAGAAAATAGCATAAAAATATTCCAGGCCCAGCTCAAGATTAAAGAGCTCAAATTCCTCATTGACATTTGCTGAATGCTGAAGACTGAAACCAGAGAAATTTAAATAGGGACCAAGAGTCTTTAAAAATGTTATATAATATTATGATTGGGAATACAAATTATTATGCAGTCACATTCATAGTTTATTTGTGGGCGCATAAAATTCTGCATGAGTTTGTTTACACATTTGGAGTACAACACTTGAATTCATATTCATATTCGACCAGGCTTCGTACTTCACTTCATGTCGTTCTTTTTCTTTATCTTAATGTGTTTATTCGGTGTACGTGTAATTTTAACGCGAATAATCCAGGGCACCATTGCACACATCACTTCTTGACTTTCCGTGCCGGATTGCAGTTCTGCCAAAGTCAGCGTCTGCTCTCCTTCCGGATGCAACCGCACGTTGCGTTGAGGTACCCAAACTAAGTGCTTCCTCCAAGAGCTCAACGACGGCGTGAAATAAAAGCTGGTTTTTCCGTTCGGGGTTTTTGGTTTCGGTTTCTTGCTGCAGACAAATTTGTCTCCCTTTGTACATGGAACTACAGTTCGGCTGGTTGCGGCATGGTGAAAGAAAATGAACGCAAGAAAAATCAGTTTCACAAAGAAAAATTAAGAGCCAGTCAGTATAAGAACAGAGTTCGACCAAACCGCTGTGCTCGCTTTGCGTCTGCAGTCCCGGCTGCACCATAACGTCTTTTACGTACGCCGGAGACAATTAAGTCTAAATTAAGAAATTGAAGTTATCAGTTAATTAGTGAGAAGCGTGTTATTTCCGAGTCCGTGAGAAAAGACTGATTGTCTAACCTGTGTCCTGTTAAACTGTGCTGCGCAGCTGCAATACTTTTATTGCACATTGCACCTTACCTTGACACCTTAAGCAATTTTGACATCGTGGTTTAGCGACTTAATGAGGTAGCCACTGGTAGGACGAGCAAGGTAAGACATTTTCGGATCGTTTATTCGTATCACATCGTTGTGCTCTAAATATGGTCCGCTGCACTATCTCAATTTTCCCGAAAGCCTTGACCCGCAGCACAGCCCACAATTCCTATGTGTGGTCCGCTCCAATTTACAGTTGCCACCCTATCCTGCAGTCAAAGTTTGAGATGTATGGTCTCATAGGGAGGTCAACTCATAAAACGCCTTTGCAATTTGATTACGGTCAAAATATTTAGCCTACACGACACACCAGCATAATTAAAATCCAGTTAGGTTTCACTGAAAATTATGATGTAAAACGAAATGGTTTGCATCCAGAAGAGATAACACGAGCCGTTATTTGGGTTTTTAGGAAAATGCAGTTTAGAGTCTTAGCAGAACCTCAGAATAAGGCAGTTTATGATGTCATGTTTCCAAGTACTCGTGAATCGTGGGTCGGATGCTACTTTTAGCATCATGGATGATTTTCTACTTCGTACCTCTTTGGCGGTGTCAATTGTAGTGCATACATTCATTGATTTATGAGATCATTTTCCTTCCAGAGTTCTATTTGGCAAGAATGTGCATACCTTAACGCTATTTTCATCTCGAGTCTCTCGTTGCATAGCGTATTTATTACACTTTGCACATGAAGATGAGTAACACACGTGCAGACGTCGCCCGACTAATCCTGGAGTAGGATTCTGCCTTGCGGTGCCGTACTGCATTATACTCGCTGTACTTGTACTAATGTACGAATTTGTTTCTGAAGAAAGTTACAGGCTGAAGGAATTTCATGAATTCTTGAGACACGCAATACGCATTATGCAATACACAAGGCTCAGCGTTCGCTCTGAGAGAAAACGTCTTAATACCATAAATTAAATAGCTCCAAGTGGGAAGCAAAAAGTACATTAGTAGATAATGTCATGTTTATCAATAAATGATGTTAATTTCTTTCCCTGCCGCTTTTTGCACACTTTTGCTTTCAGTGTGTAGAAATAGCATAATGCTTTTAGAGCATGGCGAGATAGTAATTGTGAATTGATTCAGTCTAATTGAGTTTTGGTGGGGTGGCTTGCCTTCCACTCAAAGATTTGCACAGAATCAAAACACGGGTCAGTGAATCACACCACTTTGTCCGATAAAATCCCAATGTGCAAGCCATAAGTGAACAGGAGGAACAAAAAATACTTGATTTCCATGCACACGCATTACGCTTAAGCAAATCCTGCCACATTGTATGCATGCATTCGTAGAACCTCTCAAACTTGTCAGAATTTCTGAAAGAAGGTACTCAAAAAGTCAATTTGGTGCCAGAGATGATGATAATGCGTATTATTGTTTGTTTATATATGGCAGTTAATTTTTAAGCCTTGCATGGCTCGGCCCGAGTCTGGGATCTTGTGTTTATACTTCGGAGTGCACGCATATGCATTCGCATTACATAAGAGGACATTGGCCTGATGCCCAAGATTCCTCCACCGCATCTCATTTGCATATTCTGTGATCTTTGCACCTTTTAGAGTGCATGCAAATGCACAATACGCAATGTGTGTGGGGATAATATATTATGATGTGTTTACTCCCATCCATTATGGGATAAATGGACAACGCGAATATGCGAAAAGAACAATAAATAACTTGTACATTGTCTACTGTTTGGCTTTGGTCACTGTCGAGGTTGAAATGATGAAGTCATGGAATGTCAACGGTTAAGATTATGCAATTCCACCACCTGAATTTCTTTACCTGGCCATGGCATTGGCATTTAAGCAAGGATACGACTATTGGCCGGTCGTTCAAGAATTCTTTGCATTTCGTCGAGGTTACTCCCGCTTTTGCGAAAAACATAATCGTGTTTCTGGTTTCTTATTTTGTTGACTAAACATGGGGTCCTGAGATCATGCAGTACTCCATCTTAAGTGCCACACACGTGCACTGTTCAGAAGTAACAAGTCCTGTAAATATTGAATATGAAATAATGCTGGCGCTCTTGACGCTTGACAGTTGCAGCGTGGTTCCAAGTTTCAAATGGATAATATGGTAATCAGGCGGCTCGACAAAAGAATCGGGCGCTTAGCTCTCGCGAAAATGAAGTTCCAAGTTGTTTACATACAAATAACAGCAACAATAATACGTAATTACCGATGTTGATTTTTGATTTTGAAGTAGGACGGGCTGCGACTGTGACCGAGCCGAAGTCAAAGTCCATGTTACGCAACAGCACAATGACTCCACAGAGAGAGCGGCCGTGGAGTAGACGTCAATGAAACGAGCTACTTGGCTCGAAATGACAATAGGACTCCAAATGTGTGTATAAATAGTTTGCATTCTTCGGTATGTGAGACATGTCAAAGATTCCTTCAGTAGATTAGGATCTTGCCATTCTTTGTGTACTCCTTAAAAGAAACAAATGAACGTGCATACGGAGAAACAACAACGACAACGACACTGATAGCAAACATTCGCTTTATCTCGGTGTCCCATTGTTCTTTTCCTGTTTGCCAATTTCTGTCACGCCGAAATGCCTTATTAAGCATTCGAAAAAGTCAAAGTCAGTCTGCTTGTACTTTTGCTTTTGGCACATCATGGACTAGACTAGACTAAACAAAGACCGACACGTATCGGCTGAGCATAATCATCTTGTGACTTGTGAATCTCCATTTCATACAGTGCCGGAGAAGAATTTGAAGCTGAGTCGTGTAAAAAATTAACCGATTCTCCATTTACAGTTGTTGTGTAATAAAAATTTCGGCAATTTGCCATTTCTTTGATCACAGCATTAATTTTGTCGGTGAAGGAGACCACCAGTCTGGCAGGAGCATAAATTTTTACGGTTCTTAATCATAGTGTAATAAAAGTCCCATTAAAATACGCTCATGAACGTAAGACTCTGACTCCGAGGTTCAGACATAACTGATTAAAAATTAAATTGGAGATTTATTCGAAGAGCTTTGTCGCGGATCGCGCCGGGCTGCATAATCGGTCGTGGACTGAGCCTAGCAGATTATTTATTGAGCGAGACCGCAGACGAAGCGCGCACGATATTCTTGACTGACTTTAAGAGTTCAACGTTCTTGTCAGCATGCAGCATCAATTTGGGGTTCTTAAGTCGTGATAATTGATTTCCATTTCCAAGCTCGCTGTCTCGCGTCTGCTCTGCGTGTCCGTCTATTTTTAGGAACCCAACACGGAAATCGGGACCTTGCTTCCAAGTCTATGCAAATAGCGAATTCTTTACACATCATTTATTATTTGTCATAATCAGTGAGAGTTTTATTATCTCAATCTCGTCTTGAATCACGGCATGCTGAAGTTATGTTATGATGAATGAAAACGAACGGGAAAGCATCGCACCTTGTGTCTTGGGTAATAAGAATTATGCATTATTATGAGTGTTCTCCTCTGCAGAGTCACAGTTATTCAAATTATGGTTCATAAATGCTTGTGTCACGACATCGGTGCATACCGCAGCTTCTCCTTGGCTCGGACCATTGAATGTAACAGGCTTAATGGGCCAATAAAGGTTTCACGATCTTATTCGAATTCGCATTACGGCTGCGCTTATTGGCTTTGGCAGTCGAAGTCGAACATGAACATTTTGAATTTGCATCTGTCCAGGAAGGATTTATTCGCAGTGCTTACGTTTTATTAATACGCTGATGCACTGACGACAGATGATTTACTTACTGTAATTTGTAATTTTGTTGGCATTCCACTCGCTCACACTCGTGCGTGTATGTTTGTAAATAAATACGCACAAGTCGCATCCGCAGTAGCAATGAACTTGGACACAAACACATTCTTCACTTGCTTTGGATTTCGCGTGCTACAGACTTAAAAATAATTTCAAGGAAATGCGATTCCTATTCCTCGTACCACCGGATTATGCAATTTTCGAAAAAGTAAACACACAACATGCCAGCCGCAGCCAAGTCATGAAGTGCCTTGAGAATAAAATGATGGAGAGATTTTATCATCACTCCGCACAATCACGGTTTAATAATGGCAATGGCACAGCTTCAAAAAACCAAAAGTGCAAAATAATGTGTGGCTTCCATTTGTCTTCCTGAAATTGAGCACACGCTCACGTTTGCTGCGTGGATAGCATTAACGCATCACAGAAATTACAAGCCTGAACCAAGACGTCAGGAACATGTCCAAAAGCTAGCACAGCCCAAAAGTTCAACTTTGAACAGTGGCCAATGTAAACAATGAAAGAAGTGCGTGCGGTGCGTGAACGTCAAACTGGTATCTGCTTTGAAACTCTTGCATTTAAATCGCTAATCCATACTGCTAATGCAGTAGCCGAATAAATTCAATATTTATTCAATGGCTACCACTTGGTAGCCAAACAGTTACATTTGTGACGACCTATCTTGGCTACTCGCTTCTACTTCCATTTATGCAGAGGTCCATTAAATCAAAAGGATTTAGTTTTATGACCATCTGAAAGTATCCAGCTGCCCATTTTATTGGAGATTAATCTGCTCCGATTCAATTAGCCGACGGATTTGTTTGAGTTTGAATTTCATGTTGTATGTCCATTTCTGTTCTGCATTTGTGTAATAAATGGAAATGCTGGAAATCAAGCAATCGATCAACATAAAACTAAAAGCTCAAGGTTTCCACTTCAGGTTTCATGTCGTGCACGACGCACTGTACCTGACCACTGGATAAATGTGTTAAGAAAGTGAAATTAAAGCCGACTGTGATTGTCGTCGTATTGCTCGAATTTCTAAAAACGGCATACAATGAGACAAATTGTCAAGAAACCTAGAAGGGTGAAACGCAAGTCGAGTGCGTGGAAATCGCAATTCAATGGAAGAACCTGGGAACAAAAAACGGCTCAAGTGTCTGAGTCTGCGTCGTGGAAGGCGTCAAGTATCTGTAACAGCGGCCTAATGTGGGTCCAGACGGCACTTGGCACTACATTGCCTACCACGTATCAGGTTAGTTGTAAAAGGCGACGCATTTCAAGCGAGAATGGAATATACAGGAAAAGAGAAAGGTGAGAAGAGTGCTAAATGGTAATCATGCTGTTACAAATAGCAAGGGCAATAAAAGTCAGCAGTCAGCGGTCTCATCCTTTTGTCACCGTCAGTCAATCAAGCAATACTTAAAATTCAAATTAGTACAGGTGCATGTTTTCAAAAGTGCAGCTGTATGGGTCGGGTCGAGTCTAGCTTTCGTTTTCAATTGCAAACTGAAATCTTATTAATAAATTCTGCGTCACGGTGTCCACGGTACATTTAGGCGAATGTAAACAAAGGAAACGGCAAGTACGGAAAAGGGTTCTCAATCGTGTACTGCATTCTTTGTTTAATAGAACTATTATACGATTAGTTATATGATTACGATTGCAAAAGACAACGACTGAAAGGAAAATCTGTGCGATGCTCTCCAATACTCCAATCTAGCAACCTGGGTAGTTTTACGAGGGATGATTGATAAGCAGGTTGTACGACTTTATTGAACAGAACTTTCACATCAGTACAATTAGGACTTCTATTTTTCCACGCATGATCCCCGGACCCTGACGCACTTTTCCCACCGCCGCCGAGATGCCTTTGGCGTAGAGTGCCTCGTAAAGCATTACAAGCACCGAGAGATGCAGCTAAACCATCCATCTTCATCCCTCAGTGGAAAAGAATCTCACCTGTGCTCATTCATCAGCTCCATTCTTTTACCATTTACCTTTTATCTACCCTCTTGACTACAAGTTTCATTAATGGTAGCCGTATGAGCGAGGTAGCAGCAGCTCGAACTGCGTCTCAATGCAGCCGGTACCTCAGTTTCTCGTTTCTCAGTTGTAAATCGTCGAGCTTGCAAGAAGGAACAGCTCATACGAGTGAGAATACGCGTACGCGTACGCACAAAGGTTCGTTTTGCTTGCAAGAGGCAGCCAGTGCAATGAGCACTGATCACATTCATTATTATCTTACCTGAATTTTTACCTGCCGGGGCGAAACAACCGCAACCACCTCCCGTGCTCTTACTACGGCTTCAGCCACGAGTGCAAGACTGAGACGAGACTACAGCCGACATTATCATAACAATAAAACTACGGCAGCAGTTTGTACCGCTTCGACAGTTGGGATTTAGTTTTGTTCAGTTGTGCATGCACGCGGTTTGTCTGTCTCCGCCACCGCCAATATCGTGCACCGGGTCTGTCTGACAATAGTGACAGTGAATTACAGTTTGCAATTGTAGTGACGGTAAACCGACAATGTGAATGTGAACTCGTCCTGGACCTGGATTCACGATTCATCTGGCACAACACACAAATTACTTATAGCTCTTCCGTTCAGGGATTTTCTGTGTACACAATTCAATAGCGAATGAACACTTGGCTCATTCAGTCCCGACGGGCATTGGATATTGAGCATTTGCACACTTGTTCTCTGTAAAGGTTTTTGCATCTATTTTGGTTTCGGATATCCAGTCCAAGGGCCATTAAGCGGTTCTTACAGGTGTGTAGTTGAGACTGTAGAACACCAAACTGGAAGCATACAAGTTTATTTTGTGAAAAATTTGTGCATGCCGTACTGACGTTGTGCTGGGTTGTGGTAAATTTGGAATTCAGGAACACTTGCTCATTGCAATGACATGTTTGTTGTGGTTTGTGGCTCGTTAACTCGTTAGCCAGCTGGATTTTTTACGCGATACGCGTTGAAGTGAGATGAGTTAATTTAGCATTTGTAGAGAGTAATTGCTGTCATTCCATGTTGGTCGTCGTGCCTCATGGCACTGAAATGCCTGGTCTGCAATATTAATTGACTCTAATAAAAGAAGTCATTTATTATCCGATTGAGGGACAGTCGACGACGGTGATGTCATTGGGATACTCAAGTGACTGACTGATTGACAGTGAAAACAAGGTAAAACTGGCTTAGAACTTTTCAAGACACAGAAGCAACTGACTTTTCATGCGGATAGAGTCGTTATTCTCATTCCCATCATTGGAGTCATCACATGCGATCGTTGCATAACCGTTATAAATGAGATTATTGTGAATCCGGCCAATCATCCAAACTATTGGACATTTTGCATGCAAGCTGCATTGCGATGAACAGTTAATCCTTGTCTGTGTCTGTGCCAGTATGAATTTGACAAGTTAATTCAACATAATTGCCTGATTTACACATTATTAATCTCGAGAAGAAACCACAATCAACGATTCAAGGCAGAGCAAGACTCAGGACAAGCTACGAACAGGTACAATGCATAATCAATAATTTCCTATTATGATCCCGTTCGCGTACGATTGAAGCCATAAATCATAAAGTGCGTACGGTGCGTACAAGGACGACAAGGCAGAAGAAGAAGTGTACGCGATCGCAGACGTTTTTCTTTAATAGCCATGCAATTGGCAAATCGTTTTCATCGCCGACGTGGATATTTGCATAAAGTCGTTTTTCAACCCCTTCGAGCCCAAGATTCGTTTTTACTCACACGAATAATTGTAACGTGCTATAATAATCGTTTACACACATAAATTCTTCATCAATCTTGTTTTGTGTTTTCCTCGTGGGAGGAATGTTGCTTGAGATCTCTCACATTTGCCTGGCTCGGTCTGCGCTCGCTCCTCCAGCGTCAAAGTGAGACCAGATCATCGTAATTACAAACGTGGAAAATTGTTAAATTACTTTTTCATTTTTGTTGCACGATAATTACAGAGTTCGTTCGGTACAAACGTTTCTTTGTCTTGGCTTGTCTCGCATGTGCGTTTGCGTATGTGCAAGTGTAAGGATATTAAAATTTTATGAAATTGAAATTCCTCTTGTGTCAGGCCGATATTACGGTCATAAAAAGAGGTTTGACGATGGTAGGGCAGAACTGAATATTTGGCAGATGAGTTTTGAACTGAACTGGCACTAGCTCGGCAGCGCACTTCGAGCTGTTACTTTAATTGCCTGGAAGTAGGAGGTGTTGGCCGCGAGAGAGTCCGAGTTGATAAACACTATCTTCAAATCAACAATTTGCCATGATATTTGTATGCAATTGCAAATTAAATTATAAGTTCGATAACATTTGGCAATAAATTATGGACACGTTCATTCATTCGGCGAGATGGCGAGCGCCAAGGCGAGGACGATGAGCTTTTGGCACATAACGATAAGGATGTCCAGTCCAATCTAAACATTGCTGATAAGTATCTTGAATTATGGCGACGGATGAGGCGCGCATTATTATGCGCTTTGCACATTTAGCAGATGGCTTTCTTTTGCGTTGTTCCATGCAAACGGACGTTACTGAGCGCGTTATTTATGGCAAAGTCTTTTGTGCCAGCCATCAGCCAGCAGTTTAGCCTTCACAGCACCGGCGCTTAACGTTTTCGTTTGCAGTTTCCGTCTCCAAAAGAAGACCTGCGAAAATGGAAGGGTTATTACTTACTTCTGGCTGGCTGGCTCCATACGTAAACAATTATCCACCTGCGCACTTCGAACTGCCGACGTTGCTCTGTTTACGACTTGCAAACGATGAACCCTCTCCTGCAATCACCTTTTTTGCATTCATTAGGAACGAATTTACGATGGTAAGACCTTCAGACTTTGAACTAACGAGCTAAATCCTTAGCCAGTGTTGTTGTTACGATCGAACTGCGCCGCGCCGAGCTGTGGTGCACTGCTACTGTTATTAATAAACTGCTTAATGATGCCGACAATTGCGAATCATGTTACAGTTAATTTGCAATGGCATTGTGCGTGCTCTCTTTGTTACGGAATCATTAGCATTACGAATACGAACCGATTGGTCAAGACACAATCGGCATTCACACGAAAACGAAACGTAAATGGCAAATGGCTTGACCTCCTGACACATCACAACAAGCCTTGCATTATATTGGCCATTGGCATTGGCGAATTAGTGTGCATTCACTCCTCGTCTTCTCGAAACCGCTAATGATGTGTAGTGCTATCAGAGGAAGTTAAATATAAATCTGCTGAAACGCTTTACCTGCGCATAACTTAAAACTGTCTGAACAAGTGAGTTTCTTTACGATTTCTGACTTCCCAGACGGCGGCGGTTGTTTTTTTGCTTACAAAACTCTTGACAGTTGATGAAAGCAATAAAAAGACTCGGTATTTTGTAGGACGTAGTTGTAGCTCTATTGTTAATCTTTACTGTGTAATAACATCAAAGAATATAACATAACAGAACGTGAAGAAAATTCAAGGTCTGCCCGAGTCGAGTTCCCGATTTTACGACCCCTCATTGCAGGCGCGGCGCAATCTTGGGATTTGGCAAATATGAGCAACCTGTACTTGACGTTTGCAAACGTTTGTGTTTGTGCCGACAAATGGATGTTTAATTGTCTTGTACTTATATTTCGTGTATTTCGTGGTTGGGACTCATTTTTAATTTTCAATGTCATATTTTATGTTTACGATTTCCAGAAAGAGTCCATGTTTCGTTACAGGCTTAGCTGGACTTTTTGGAAAAACAGTTAAATTGACACGTATTTAATCAAGATGCCAACTGTCACTTTGTGTGCAGGTTTCGGCTTCTTTTGTGGACCCAATTGAATACGTGGACTATTTTACACAATACGGCGGCCATCGTCACATACGCAAAGGAACGCAATGCAGTAACGTTTGAGAAGCAGACCTTTTTCCTTGACTGTTGACATTGCTGCCTGCATGAAACTGCATAATAAAACTAGACTATAAACTGTAGTTCACGTTTTTGTGGTGAGAATGCAATAAACATGTCCTTCTAATGCACTCTACTAATATGTAGATCATTGATTCACCATTTTATTAAGCCAGAGCACATCCCTTACACACAGTCTTGCCCAAAGTAGGATAATAATTATATTTATAACTACTTAAAATACTTTGAAAGTAGTTTTCAGGATCAAACACCGTAGAAAGAATTGAGTCAAACTCGAATTGAGTACATTTTTATTACTGAGCACAGTATTTGTCTTTCACGATGACTGGTCAGAATGAGGAACCAATTCATTAGGTTATTATCATTATTGCTGTTGCACGCAGAAGATCATCGAACCACATATGATTGTGAATAGGCAGCGCTTGGCGGTTGGTCTGTGTGTGAATTTCGTGAGAAGACGAAGATGATTACTCAAAAATTTTCATCAGGTCAAACAGCTAAGGTCCAAATTACACAATAAAATGTATTGTGATAAATTATTTCAATTCTTACCGGAATGAGGCTTCGTTGTTTTCGCCCTGGTGGCATTGTTCGTCTTCTGATGGACAGAAGTGATCATTCAAGCAAAAATGTGATCTTTATGATGACTAATGACAATTGAATTCAGCTTTTTTATTCATACGCATTCCATTGTTGATCTCAATTCGGAGTCTGAAAGGGTTGCGGATTATTAACCCCCAATAATTCCGTGTCAATGTCAAAGAGTCAAGTTCCATTGAGTCAGACCGGCAAAACAGCAAAAGACAACAGCTGCCATCCTTTTGAATTGTATAAAAAACTGTCGTTCAAATGACTATTGGAAAGTGCCACTGCTGACTGCGGTCTCTCTTTTGATTGAAATTGAAGGTTTCACATTCATGCCGCACGCTCTTGACCCCAGATATGATTGTCTCTCGCCCCACAGCAGAGTTGGTGATTAAAATTCATACCAGCAGCCCGGCTTCGCTCTTCTCTTCTCTTTTGACTTGGTTCGACATTTAATTGCTGATGCATGCTTCATTGCATTCCAGTCAATTGATTCCTTTTAAAAATAGAAATTATATGATTTAGGTGGTCTCTTCACTTTACGTTTTTCATTCAACGAAATCAGGCGCAGTCATTGGGCTGGTGCTGGTTTAAAATATTCTGAGTTGGTACCAGTTCATTAAAATTATCTTTATTGCAGGACCAATTGCCGGTAAAAGCAAGATATTCGAGTTCGAGCCCTCATTTGCATATATCTCGCATTGCACTTTGTAGACATGGAGTCGAATTGCAGTTTGTATTTTGCCAATTCCTGAGGCTGGTTAAGGCAGCCTATCAATTTTGTTTTACGTCTTCATTATTAAGTCCAAACTCTGCTCGTGCTCGTAACACGATGATGATGATGAATGAGTCTGATTGTTACCTAAAATCATGTTTTACTATATTTGGTTTGTCAAATCATGCAAATTTTATTTTAATGTATCCTGTATTGTATTTTTGTATTCCACTTTTAAATAATGTCAATACACTTCATTCGCTTTTGTGCAAATGTGAGTGGCTGGCTTGGCGTGGCTTGCCTTTGTCGCTGTCATCGACAGGCAGTTAACTAGGACAAGCACAAGCACAAAGCACAACAATCACTTGCACTTAGGCACTTGCTGGCGTAAGTCCTGAAAGTAGACGTGGAGTACATTGTTGGTCTAATGTTTTCTGTAAATACTTTCAGCTAACAGTAAATCTTGTACTTGTACCAGTAAGGGATTTTGTATTTACAGGACTTGCATTCCGAGTCAGACCGACTTTTGATAAGCAGTTTATTAATTACCCAGTCCAATCTGCGTAGGAGGGACCCGGTTCGAAAGATTGAGGAAGGCCAGGCCATTTTCTCGTGAATGTGAATGCAGCCGCAGAAATATCAAGTTAATCATGATAAATGACTCATTGACTGCTTGACTTTGCCTTTACCAACATTTGTGCTCCTGCTTTCGTCGTTCGTTCGTTGGTGGTGGTGAAGAGTACATTGGTACACGTAAAGTAGACCGGACGGGACCGTCGGGGTCTGATTTTTAATGTGTACCTGTCAGAAATCAGAATATCCCAACCTGAAGAGTGTTAATACGTTCGAAACAAATGTCAAACATTGCATACCTCATTGCCTTGCGTTCCTTTTAATTTGCGCTTGCTCTCAAGTACACCTTTTCAGATCACAGTTCCTAATTCCATTCAGTTCAGTGATCTGATCTCAGATAAGGGCAACGCTTTGCACGCACACTCTGAGATCAATTTACCTAGTGTTGAGTCGGAAATGAACTCTGTTCCAGGTTTCCGAAATTCCAATTTTCTCATAGTGCTTTTTGCCCGAGCTTGTTCTGATACTCATTTAAAGTTTCCCCTGCTCTGATTCTTATGCACTTTTTGTTTGTATTTCGGACTCGGAAAGCAACCTCATCAATAAAGCTAGTCGAGCGTAAAAAAATAGGTTTACGTTCACGTGTCAGCGGTGGATTTGTCGGAATTTTACCATTTGGAATATTACGTGCTCCGTACGGAGTTGATGCTTAATATATTTAAGTAATATCAGGAGAGTTGATCTTGTTGCAGTAAAATTACTCACTTCCATGCGACAGGGCTTTGCAAGGAATTTCAGGTTCGGGTGTTACATTTAACTGATATAAGGTGCATTCTGTTGTGAAATAACGTCAGCATGTTCAGGTGCTTGGTGTGTTGCGTTAATTGTGTATTCCTGTTACGCATAAATGTAAACACGAACCACATCGTTGACTTGCCCGTGAATTTGGGGAGAAAGAGGAAAAGGAAGTGCAACTGAAGCGTTGCATCGCACTTTTTTGGGGTAAATGTGTAAGTGTAAATATGAATGAATGAGGATGAATGATGGACTATAGCTGGAAGGACTCAAATTACAATTTTTCCGACACCATATGACAAAGTACACATGCGGATTCGTACGGCCCTCGTTTTTCTGGCATTTCGGGTAATTTAAACAAAACACATCACATCTGGTCAATTTTCACGGAGTTTGGCTACGGCTAGGCTACGCTTGCCATCCACAGTGCTAGAAGAGCAGAAGTTTTGGGGAGACAAGGCGAAAATTGGTTCTCGGATTTACGGAAACAGAAATAGATTGATCTGAAGTTTGGTTCAATATTGTCTAACTGGGCGTATTGTGTTGTGCTGTTCATATTGTTGTGTTGCTGTGTTATTGGCGATTACGAAATAAGGTTGAATGGCCAAATTTAATCCTTTGTCATGCAACTACCCAATTTGAGATGCACAAAGCTTTATAGTGTGTCCGATGAATGAAAGGATTGAAAAAGAAATTGATTGGAAATGACTGCTCGTTGAGCGAATGAGTTACATAAATAGATTCAATGCAGAAACGGTGAAATAAATCTCGAGGAAATGAAATCAAATTACTTGACAGTTGCAGGCGGCTGCAATTCAGTGCATGTGCACTGTGCATTTTTAATGCATTGGATTTATTCTTGCTGCCCATGACTCAATGCATTTCAATGATCCGATTGAAATGTCCTGCTGAGATACGTATTAAGATAGCAGACTTGCATTTATGATGGAGGCGATGCAGGCACATTAACGTCCAATTTGAAATCTCTCGTCGGCTCTGAGCATTAATCTGTCTTGATTAGGACTCAACTCAGCCGTAAAATTCGTTCTCATTGAGCAATGAGATTTTACTCTTCCTCTTAATCAATTTTTCCCTTCCTTTCGTTTAATTGCTGCCGAGTTTCGTTTTTCGTCGACACAGTTGCCCATCCTGACTTCCTAATTACAATTTTTAACAATGCGCATCTCAGTTCTAAATGCACACATTCATTCCCATTCAGACTTTCGGTTTCTTATTTTGAAATCGCGAGGTCATAAAATTCCGTCGCGAATTTGGAATTTTACGATTGTTTCAAAGTTGGCAAAGCTTCAACTAACGACAAAGGGTAGCGGTACTTTTGTCTTCCTTCTTCAAAAGTGCTCATATGATTTATGGGTTCTGAAACCTCGAGAAACAAAAGAGACGCACCATTTCAATGTATGAAATTGGATTTCGGATTTACGACCGAAAGTCTTCATTCTCTCATACTCTCTAACCACGAGCTAAATGGTTAATTGGTACTAAACTGCAGATTAATACGCTCAAATGAATGAAATTTCCACTTCATAAATTAGATTATGAAAGTAAGCGGGATTCTGCGATTAGGTTGAACGTTTTCAGCTGGTGAGCACTTCCTTGGGCATAATCATATGATCGTGGCTCGGCCAAATTACAATTAGACAATTGTCAATTGCTGTATTGTCACAATTATTGGCAACTGCGTCTGTTAAAACGTCTTTCCCCATCATCATCTTCGCGAACTATTGTGCGTGCGTCTGTTTAAAATGTGGGATGAATAAAAATCGAGCCTCGATTCGTATTTCGTAAGTATTTTATAGTTTTGACTAGGAAGTCATAAAACTTTGACTAAATATGGCTTGATCCGCGCTCGGATGGATGAGACGACGATCTTCAGACATTAATTAATGAGACTGGTACAGGTACTCGAATGATTCACGCTTGGTACGTGAATGGCGTCTCGTGCCTCGCGTTTATTGAAGTAGACATTTGTCGTCGTCATCCTCGTCATGCACACCATGGTGCTACAAGTTTGTCTCGTGTCTCAAAGCTTGGCGTGGCTTGGTCGCAAACCACTACATGCTGTTTTTGGAGCTAAAGCTAAACCACTGCTGAGATGAGTCGTATTTGTTCCTGTTGCTGTTACTGGATAGAATAATAATGAGAATTCAGACAATTGTAATATTGTAAAACTTGTCACCGTAATTCGAAATTATGGTTATTGGGAACATGAACCGATGGGAACCGCGACAATCGACGAATCATGCTAACTAGAAATGTAAATACACGCCAGGCATAATTGCATCAATAAAGACTGATATGTACTGTAATGTGCGTAACTAAAATTTGTAAAAGAGTGACGAGTTATTGTTATGAGGTTCTAGAACGAGGAATTTGAACTTGGGAATCGGCCAGATTCAGATTAAGCGTCTGCTATTCTTGTATCATTGATGTGATGTCAGATTGCTCGATAATAAAGACTGACAATTATTTGACAGTTCCATCGTTGCAATCATTGACTGAATTTGTAGCTATTTAGCTTCATGTATGTAATCTCGTTTCGTTGCATTTTGCATTGCCGTTAACACTATACAACTACGCACTGCTCTGCTGCATCAGAACGAATTCTTCTGTAACACTTGTCAGGAGGCCGAGGCAAAGCAGAACTTTGACTTGTAAACTTTCCGGCTGGAGGTTGTTAAAAGTCTTCATGCTGCTGAATGAAAAGAAGAAATTACAAGTACTCTTTGCAGCAGTTAAAATGCACGCACACAGAAACGGGTTGGCGCCACCAAAATCCTTACACGATCGTTAAATGCGATTTTACTGGATTCACTGCGGCTGGATAGACAACTGACTGATTTCTTAGAAAAATATTTCTGGAACTTTGAAACGATGGGTCGTATATGGTTGTGGGATGGTGATGATCTTTTATTTGATGTGAACTTATGAAGTGATGATTAGTCTCGAGGGTGTTGTTCCACGAAAAAGTCGACGAAAGAATCACTCTGGCTTGGTTCTTTGCTCTTGAATGGGTTGAATTTTATTATAATGCGAATGGAATGCATGTGTGTTAGTGTGTTTGTCGAGCTGCTAAAGAATTTCGGTGTTGCTTCAGACGAGAGGAGTTTCGGTTAACTACCGCTTCACCCAAAGTCAAAGCCGACGACGGAGGTGCAGCAGAACATGCCCGAGCATAATCTCTCTGAATTAGCGCGGTTTAACTTTCCGTCTACATATTCGGGCCTTTTCAGGAGTCAAGAGTTTTACTTTCTCAGAACGCAGGGCCCAAGAGCAGAGTCCAACAGGTAACATCCTGACTGCCTGCGCTAGACACCAAAACACTTTCAACTTCATGAATTTATTAAGGAGTTAGAATCTTTCAATCTTTATTATTATGGGACATTCTGCCAACTGTATGAGCATTTATTTATTCGGCCTGAGAAACGCTACAGAGTGGCACCGTAAAGATAATTTACATTCAAAATCGTGTACTTAATTGTTTTAATATTTTGTCGTTGTCTTATGCCCATGTCCCGCGTCACACAACGTGCGATAACGACTGCCGTTTTGGACAATACGACCCAGACATCAAATGACTTGTTTGTTTCTGCGTTGGTCATTTGCATATTGCCAGAAGTAAAGTTCCACGTTGCAGTGAAGCCCAACTGCAGAATGAAATTGTTGTACAGAGTGCATTGCAAATGCTTCGTGGCGGTGGTTCATGTTAATGGTGGGAAATAAATTAAAAAAGTTTGTGAGTCAAACCGGAGACGACGCACCGACAAGTCCACGAAACGAAGAACGAAGTACAAACTTCCTCTTCAATTAAAATACAATAACGAAACACCATGGCAATGCAATGCAATGCGATGCAATGGCAAGAATGGGTAATGGGATAGAATTGTACAAGAAGTAATATTTACGTTGCCGGTGAGGGATGGAAAAGCCTTTCTTATACTATCCGATATCCGGACAATTCCTCACACCGTTTTAATTCCATTCGACAGTCGTACGAATGGATAATTAATTCGTTATTTATAGGCCAGCACACTCAAGTGTGAATTCCTTTGTTACGTGAAACCAATATCGGTCTGGCTTCGGAATTCAATCTGACAGTTGCTTGAAGCTTCCTTTGTTTCCATCAGACAACTGGAATTTCTGCGAAACAAAATTCAGGGAAAACTTTTGCACTTCCAACCCTCATGGAATTGTGAAACCACTGAAGTTGTTAATGAATATGATTATTAGGATGCCTGAAGCTAGCAAACAGAAGAAAGCTCTGGTACAGGCGAGGCGAGAATTGTTACCAGGAGACTTTTTTGTGTGTGGTTCGTCAGTAGTTGAAACCTGAATGATTGGGGTTATAGCAAGGCTCTCTGTCTTGAATTCTTTACACCCGATCCACACGCATTTCATGAGGAAGCTAATCCAAACTAACAAGGTGCATGCTTGCATCGTTCATTGCATGCATGCGTGGTTTGAAATTTTGATTTCTATTCAAAACGCGTATTGAAAAACAAGTAGCAAGCCGCTCGTCCCAGATCAACAACTTCCATTCTGGACTTTGTAATTGTAGCAGAACCCGAACTCCAGAGCTCAGAACTGGCTTCAACTGAGGTTCTTTTATTTTCTGTTTTGGTGGCTAGCCAGCAGAAACCTGCAAACGCTGCCCTAAATGATGATAACCGATAACGTTAGCGATGAGAAGGGAAGGTTTCGATTTCTCATTGCTTTTAAAACCAGCCAAACCTGGAAGTTGATCTGCTAGACTAGTTACTGCACTGAACTGGAGAATGATTATGCTCTTTAATGCTTTGTACTCATGTGTGCAGTGCAGTGGACAAAAAGTAGCAACATGATTCATGATTTATTCAAAGTGCAACAATGTAAAGCAAGTACCCACAACAAAACAAGGGCAGCACGCACGCATCTCAGCGCGATGCATTATAATGGAATCGTAAATCATCACTCATTTAATCAAAATCCGGAACAAATTCTTTTATTGACATTGTTTCTGCTGTAGAAGATGAAAATTGACACGCGATACGCAATTCGTTACATTGCATTGCTTTGCTATATATTATCGTATCATTTTTAATGGCGATGGTGATGGCACACTTGACCCATAAACATAAAATAGATACCAATAAATTGTTTACACAGTGTTATATCAGTCTCCTACTTCTTTCTGCAATTGATATCAGAGCACAGACACCAAATAAATCCGGCGATAAATCATTGCATAAATAAATACTTGTAAAATTGGCCCTGCATCCCGCTCGTACAGATTTTTGTATGGATTTTGTATCTGAATGGTTACAATTCAACTATTCGTGTTCTGATACAAAGATACTCATACCCAAGGTTGAAATCTATTCACGGCATTCATTGAACGCGAGCAGCAGCAGCTGGAGCTTCGGTGGCTTGTATTTTTGGTTTTCGTTCAATTAAGGCGTTAAGCGCGCGGCGGCGGCTCGGATTCCTTTCCACACACTCATGCACGTTTACGGTAATGAAAAGATATGAGATGATTGTTGTTATGAGGCCGGGCTAAGGCTAGCATTATCAATGGGGTCGGGTCGTCGCTAAATAAAATACAGAAACATCTGGCTGCAGCCAGGCAGTCAGGCTTTTAATTTCAGTACTGTTTATGTTGGACGTGTGCCTGTGTTCTGCTGGGCCGAGTACTGTGCCGGTATGGCCAACATGTGTAGCGGATGCAGTTGCTGGTTGCATTTGAGTGCAGTTGTAGTTGCAAGTTGTAAGGTGATCTGAATCGGAATCGGGTAAATAGAAAATTGGTTTGACCCCAACAAAGTACAAAACTTCCTCGCAGTCGTATTTAGCCAGTCGATGTCGGCACGTGTGCATCGTGACAAGGTTTCGTGTTGACGCATTTCGTGTTTCGGTGTAACAGTTTCTGTAGTTGTAGTGTACTCATGTTGACCTGTAATTGTAATCTTCATTTATTGTCGCCATCCGCCATTTATCACGATATCGCACGTTTCGGGCCATAAATTTTAATGCGTGAGGAATGCACGACAGTATCAAGTATAAACAGACTGCTAAATCTCAGCTCAACTCATCCAGTTAACCATTAACCTACGTGCACGTGAAACATAAAGCACGCGTCAGGACGACAACAGGACACAAGAAAACAGTGCCATTGCCATTTGTCACCAAATCCGTACAAAATCAAGAAGCACATTTATTCTTCAAGATTTATTACCGTTATTTTGTTACGCACAACTTAATAGCGGCAGCTTCCTTCATACTACAATAACCAACGCAGTGATCTACCGTGCCGTGCCATGCGTAAGAAAGTGCGTGAGAGCGACTTGATGATCCTTATTGAGAAATTGGGTCTTACGCACTTAATCTTCGAATTTGGGGATATTTGCTCACATTTAGGCCCAAAGCTCGTAATTAATCAAGCGATTTCATATTTCGTAAACATTATGGCAAGTTTAATCGCGTTGTTGTGATTGCGAAACTTTCACTCGACGACTCGACAGCAGAAGCCCAAGTGCGTGAGAGTACGTCGTGCGTGACCGATCTTACTTCGTTTATGGGGTAAGATCAAAATTCAAATTCAGAATTTTATAATTCATTGATTTATGAATGTGAAATGTAAATTTGCAAGATCGCTGCTTGGGGACGAAGGGTTCGAGTTCTCCATCAAGCGCGTAAATCAAAGAGCTGCTTTCATCCTTCGGTTCATAATTCGATACAATGGCACTCCATCATCATTGTTTTCACATTCGCAAGTCAATTGCTCGATTCATATTCAGAATTAATGGGACTAGATGGCCCGCTATTGGTTTTCACGACCCGAGCAAAGGACTTCGACTTCAAAGGAGCACCACGTGCAAGTAGCGTTGTGGTTGGTCGTGCTGCGCGTTGATGCGGAAAGGGGCAATAATAAACAAATATTTATTAAAATATGAATCACTCCATTGTTGGAGTTATGAAATGCGAGTGCATCGCACAAAGTCGCATATTGAACAGAGGAAACCATTTAGTACACTAAATTAATTCCGGCGTATTGTGAAAATGATTTAGTGACATGACCCCATGCGACGACGGTGCGAGCTTCGTGATGGTACCGAATAAGTGCGGGCATTGTTACTCCTTGATTTTCCTGCACATTAGGACAGGACGTGGACGTACGTCATCACGTACGTATGAGAGCGACGAACGACCAAATGCAATTGCAGCAGTCATTGAATTGAAATTTATGTCCAAGTGGTTGGTTCATCATTGTAATTGCAATTGTAAATATTAAGCAGGATTCCAATTTCAATTCCGTTTTGAGGGTTCGTCGTTTGCTCCTTTTGTTTTGAATGAATTATTGCGAGCGAGTGCTTGAATTTCCGGGTAAATAACACCGCGGTGACTGGACTCCAATTGTGGACGGGGCAATGCCGGCAATGTTGCCATAGTTGTACAAAGAACAAATAGATACAACAGTGGTCTATGATTTTAATTTATTATATTGCACGCTGTTTTGCTTGATGTACTTTTCGGTTTCGACATCGACTCGTACCACGGACGGATTTGGGGTATAAGTCGGAGGTTCGAAGGGTAGAGTGTTCATTTTGAAATTAGTCTCGATTGAAGCTTTTTCCAAGGCAGATCAGGTCGTCGAAACGTTGATTGTCATTGCTTACGGTAACGCAGCTACGTTGATTGGCCAGCTGACGAGACTAGTGACTGAAGGTGAACTTTAATTGTTACCGGTTTTTTCATATATCCCATCGCCATGTAAGAAAGTGCACTTAGTCTATTGGTATTGGCATGAGCCTAGCTATTATCCTTAATGTATATTAGCCAAAAACAGTGTAGTTCGAACCGGCGGTGAAGTTATAGTCTCATTAGATGCAAACGGGGACAGGAACACAGCGGCTGTGTAGTTGATGCCTTGGCTCTGTATTAATGTCCGTTAATTGACACCAATAAGCCAAAGCCAATAATAATATTAATTAGGCAGAATTGTTTGTTTAGTGCCAGTAGTGCAAGTGCATACTGCAACGTGCAACTTTTCACTTTTGGATATGTTGCGTACATGCTTTGAAATTTAATGGCCGTAGTAAGTTTTAATCAACAGCTGCATTGTTGCAATGTTTATAAATGCATTCATTTACTTCATCCCTGGTGATACTTCTTAATTTGGCTTCTTACTGCAAGGCAATACAAGCCAGTAGAAAGATTTAGTTGTGCCTTTAATCAAACACGCCATTTGAATGCACCGACAAGCCAGCCAACGTTCTTGCGTTTATTGCAATATGCAACGTGAGTGAACGTTATTTTATTGAAGAATATTTGAATAAAAATTCAGGGCAATTCAGCATAGTTCCAAATTCGTCTTTTGTCAATGATCATGCCTGTTCCTAAGTCGACTTTAACTGTACTGAACAGGAATCACTGCATTTATGCCCTGTGTGGAGATGCAATCACCTGATTGTAAATCGCAGGCCCCTCTTTGCATAAAAAGCAGCTAAATTATTTTTGCACGATTTCCATTGTAAGACGCAGAGGCGAGAACATGATGAAAACATCTTAATTACACCCGATTGGCAGCGGGAGTTGCACTGATCTCTTGATCTGATTTTTCTGTACTGTGCTACGCGTAACAGCACAACGTAATTTGCTGAAGGTTGAACCGTTTAGTTGAATGCTAATTTATATAACGGAAACTACAAAAGTGCGGTGCGGTGCACGCGGCGCTGAGCGAGTGCTCTTCTTGCTATTGAAAGGAAAATTGATTAGATGCAATCATCATTGATTTACTGACTCCAAGCTACACTTCATGCTTATCACTAAATCTTCATTTTTCTGTTATTACAGGTTCTTCAACCGATCTGGTGCCTACACTGCTGTCCATGTACGATTCCCTCATTGCTCAGACGCTCTCAAATGAGAAGAGAACGTTCAGCAGCAGCACGAGCACGACTGCAAGCACCACTGTGAACTCCATTACTCCAACTCCAGCTTCTGCAACCACGAATTCCAGCAGCAGCAATATCAAAACTTCAATTGAAAAAAGTGCTACTCAGTCGGCATCATTAGGACAATTGCCTTCTCGCACCACAATACAGACCGTGCCGAAGCTGAATGGAATCCAATCGCACTCGAATTCATCGACACCGGTACTCAATCATGTGGAGCATGGTCCGACATCAGACGTAGGAACCAGACGTATTCCAAATATCTTCACTCCGACATCTGACTCTGCAAATCACTGCCAAAACTCGCCCAAAATGACGGCGTCGCCACTAGCCAGTATTAAGTTCAAGACAGTCCTCGCATCACCATCCAAATCTCGCCAAACCTCGACCGAATCCAAAAGTTCACCGTACGGAGTGCTAACACGAGGATTTACCAGATGGTCGTCGAGAGAAAGATCATCCGAATCCAAGGCAAAGAAGGCTGCCGTCGCAAATGCTTCTTCTGGCCTGATAGACTTGAAACTCGCCCGCAGTGCTTCGATTCAGCGTCCTTTATCTATGAATTCCACGCTCTCATCAACTTCGTCCTCCTCGTCATGCTCATCTTCAGGATCGGCTGCTGCTGCCAACGCCAACCTACTTAGACTGGCTCCGCGTGCTTCACCCGAGGAAGAGGATGACATGACGATTCCTGACGTTGACCTCAGCGAGGACGAAGAGGAACATTGTGCCAAATTGTCAGACAACAATAATGATGACCAATCTGCTAATGGCTCATTGTCTGAACGGTGCTTTACAAACTCCTCGTCAACCAGCGCAGCTTTGACTAATAAAGGTAAGTTGTCAAACCAGATTGAATAATTGAATTTATTGCAGCCACGTAACTAGTAATTTGCCAATGCGACTGCGTTATACGATAACCAATTAATTACCGGAGGAGAGAGGAGGGAAGATGAGAGAAATGTCACTCGACTGATTTCTGGTTTGGCTTTGGCCTGGCTAACTCATTACCTTCTGGCAACCACCAAGTTCAAGCTCACGCAATGGCGATGCGTTGCACGTACGTGTACGCATACGCATAAGTGATTTTACGAGATTAATTTACACTTACACATGCCCATGTCCATGTATGCCCATCATCGGAATGGTCATCGATTGTTTCTTATTGTTGCCAGCCATTAAAGTATGCGTGCCTCGCATTTTAAGATTTAGGGCCACTTGAACGCTTGAATCGTCACCACCTAATACGGTAGCTTGCTGAAAAACTAGACTCACGCAGATTACGCACAAGGCAATTGAAATCCATTCATTCATTCAAAGTTCTACCATGCACTTTATGCGTGCATATGCCTGATGCGTGTTTGGCTATTGTCAGATTGGGTTACGAATATTAGTAATCATAATTCAAGTTCTGGGAACATTCAATTCACCCTCTGAAATTCCGACGCACTCTAGTACTCACACCTCAAAGACTTGGCTGGCGAAGTTTCACAGATTCACATTTAATGTCTCACGATTTGCATGTGTTTCAGGAATTAAAACATCTGAACAAGTCATATCAGTGTGTTATTTTATTGCATGCAGACCATGGTTGTTTGTGATTTCTTTCTATTTACGGATTTTCGAATATATTGCCCGTCAGACTCAAATGGCTTGTGGGAGTGGCTGAATAGCTGGCTGCCTTGATGCATAATGGTAGTAAAGCTGTTTTGCAATTTGGAGATTGTAAACTCGAAATAAAAATGCGCATTTCATAGTGCATGTGAGAATTTTGTATGGACATCTTTTCCCTGCCAAGAATTCTAGTTCAGCTCGCCGATTTTTCATTTTTCACATTTTATTGAAACAAAACAAAACTTCTTACAAACAATAGCATGAAAAAGCTAATGCAAACGTAATTTAATTAAGCTTGATGTTCCACTACCAAAGCCAATAGTTTATGACAATGGCAGTTGGTCAACAGGAGTCCCGTAGACGAACCCAGTAGCAGGGAACAGCGTTTCAGCTTTCGGGTACATCAGCTTGTACGCCTGACGAATGGTGACATCAGCCACTCCAGCCACCTGTGAGATTTCTTTGAGAGTCCGTTTGTCCTGAGCTGCAGAGGCCTAGGAAGGAATTTACTATCATGTTAGCACGGCAACCAAGTAAATAAGAAGGAAGCACACGTTTCCAAATTTAATGAACGCTAGTAAATTGTATATTAAAGTTCGCTCACTTGCCGGTTAGTTTGAAAATAAATAAGTTTTTTTTTCAAACTGGGAAGTAGTCTGACCGTATCTTCCCAGTGTTATTTCTAATGGGATAATTGCAGTCAAAGTGACTATGATCACTAATATCCAAGACATTAACCATGCAAAAACCAGAAAAATGAAAATGCTCAGATTTCGAAGGTCTCTGAAGTGAAGAAGTGAACGAACTTTATTACAATTTCGTCAAAAAACTTTGCAGGTTTTAAAGTGGTTACTCACTTGTGTCGCCATGTAAATAGCCGCCGCCGCGACACTCACAGGGCTTCTCCCTGCCACCAAATCCGTATGAACGGCCCTCTTGGCAATTACTATGGCAGCCGCTCCAACTTGCTTTCCAACTCCAAGATTTGTGCAGAATCTTCCAATAAATTCCTCAGGGGTAGTTGACTCGAAACTAGTGCCAAGCTCTTTAAGCATCAACTTATACGCCTGCGAGACTTCCTTTTTTCCTGATTTAGTGACAGAGCATATCTCCTTGAATGTGCGGGGCAACTGCTGGAGCCGCGTTGCGACGTACAAGGCTGCCGCAGGAGTGGAATCGTTGCGTTTGGTTTCAGAGCGCTTCTTCGAGCTGGCTGTGGCCCCTCCAGAAGCAGCGGCGGCGCGGGAAGTGAGAAAATCCTGCAAGATAAAACAAGAGTTTGCCAGCTTTAATGATAAATTCCATCCCTCATTTCATTGCCGAGGTAACTCACAATATATAATTTCTACTCACCTTCAACACTTTCGCAGCTTGATCAACAGTCGTCTTCGGTAGTCCAAGTCGTCCAGCCATCTCATCCATAGCGGCCTGTCCAGCACGGAGTGCTCGCTCCATTCCAGTGGCTGGCACACGTTGGACAGTGTATTTTGGGGCACCATGCTCGTCAAACGCGGCCGTTCCATGCCCTCCGGCGATTAGTGTAGACAGATCTCCACCAGAGTCCAATAATTTGTTTTCAGCGGAGCCGACACGCGAAGGATTCACTCTGTTGTTGTTATTGTTGTAATTTGTCCACTCGGAGGATGTGTCGATCACTCTATGAAGTGAGATCGTAGTTAATTATTAGAGGTCACCAAAATTATGTTTAGTTCGCAATTCTACTTACCGATCTCCTACCACCAATCCGCAATTAGAGCAGATCTGGTCCCCTGCACGATAGTCTTCAATTAAATCGGCTTCGGGATGGTCCCGGCAGCGAACTGGCTTCGATAAGGCCATCATCTTCACTTTGGTCACTTGTTATTAAGCAGTCACAATGTTAGAAGTCTTTTACTTGAAATCGAAAACAAAATGAATGAGCTGGTGTATGAGAGTTGACTCACGACGACGAAATGCGTAGAAGAATTACAAAATCCGACTCACAACGCAACGTGGTGAACAGTCGCCGGCCACCGTTCGTTCATTGCTGATATGCAAATAACATTGCAGTGTGTGGTCTTTATGAGAGCGAGTAATGAGCTACGCTGTTACGGCCATGGTGCGGCAGGCATGGCCCTTGCCACGCTGTTCCATGGAATATAAGGACGAAAATTGAATATAGTTTGTGGCGTACTCGTTCCTGTTAGAACTTGCAACAGCAGCAGCCAAAAGTTGAGTCCGAGATTGAATGAAACTACTCCGAAACTTTTAATGACGTGTTAATGTGTCTTGCCCTCGTGCGTTGAGAACCCACCACCCGGTACTTCGCTCCAACTTCTTCGTCTCGTTCGCATTGGCAATCTCTTCGAGTCCACGACTTCTTCAATCTGCTCTTTGTTGCAATTGCATCCGAGTAATTAGAACAATAATATTCTTTGACATGACTCTCTAGAGTAAAACATCGCCGCTACGCTGCTAAGAAAAATTAAGCGACGGGTTCCTTCCGTTTACTTGAAGATATTAATCTGGAATGTTGTGCATGAAGAAATGCGTGCGAGATCAGAAAGAACCACGGCCCAGATGAAAGAGGCCGTAAGAAATCTCGCATCTCTCAAAGAATCTGCCCTGCCCTGTCCCCGAAGCACGAAGTTATTTGATAAAATTATGCATCTTTGAAGTTGCATAATGTTATTATTTTGTAACGTGTTCACCGTCACCCTTTTCTCTTGTGCATTGCATCTCCTCGTTTCTCGCTGCTTCCGTAATTTTTCGCCGCCAGAATGTTATTTTATTTCTTCCACACACTTGATCCAACCCGTGCTGTATCGAAAGCACTTGCATTCTCGCGTTCGCTGAGACTGGAGAAGAATTTGTCTTTAGGAATTACAGAACTATGCATGCAACTAACGTGGTGAATATGGTTCAATGGTTCCAAAATGTACTAAACTCACTTTTATCTGAAGTGTTAAAAACTCAAAACTCAAGAGCTGTTCTTTTGTTCTCTAAATATTGATCCAAGGGATTTCAACATGTTGAACTTGAATTTCTCAACCCTCAAGTCGACATTTTCTTCCACTTTCCCCTCAGCGGCTCATTGTACTTGTAGTGCTTACTTTGGTTTGGTTCGTCTGTTTTGTGTTTACGCATCTTTCATTCCATTTCATTTACTTTTCGGGATTACTTTTTCTGTACTCGTACTGCCAGAAAGCCCGACGACGGAGCTTCAGTAGAGAAAATAGAATATTAAGAGTATTTGGATAGGAATTTAGTGAAGTTGCTCAAGTAATTCTTTATGAAGCTGTCCAACTTATGAAGTTTAACAACAATGCAACAGCTACGAGAATACAAGCATGAGTCTTTGGTTATGAGACAGAAATGGAAATATCGAGACTACCGCGTATCGTGAGAATATTGAGCCATATTCGGGTAGTTTTTCCATGAAAAGACTTCTCTGCCTGTTAAAGGCATTTGAAGCAGAAAAGACGATCTTCATGGGATTAACGTTGGGGTAAAAAAAAACACAAACAAATTGTGAGTGGGAGAGCTTCTCAATGAAATGGCAGAGCGGAGAGAGTAATGGCTACACCAGAATGAAATTATTTATCGGAGGCAGGCAAGAGTCAAGACAAGACAGTAGACTGGGGCGAGAGGGAGAAAACTCATTCAGAATGGCCAGTCAGTAAAGTCTTCAAAAGTTTATCCATTTTTCTTGCACCCATTTTTTATACTTTCTAGTGAAATTGAAACATCCTTAACATTATTACGTGAGAAGTGAACTGGCGAGCCTGAAGAAGTCTTCAGTTCAGGAAGCATTAACAACTTGTGAGAAACCGAAAGGTGTTCGACACGATTGCAATTGCGTTCCTTAATTTAACAATGCTAAACGCTCCAATCGCTTGTGGAAGTTTTTTCACTTTCGATGACATCAAAATGAAAATTGGCATTCTGCACCCTTGCAAAATTGATTCTCCACAGTTGTGTAATTGCAATTAATTAAATATGAACCAACATGGGCATCTGGGTAGAGAGCACACCAATTACGGTCAAATTAAACTGCCAAAGTCGTGATCGTAAAATCAATTAATGTGATGCTGCTAATGTGATCAGTGATAATTGATTCTTTTGATCTGCAGTCATGTTCTATGTCCGTAAGTATTGTGACTAATCTTTCACTTTTATGCCATTTCAGATTTCACGGACGCCAACAACACACGCACATCAACAAATCGCGTATCGCATCCCATCGCTTACCAAGGCAGGCCAAAATTTTGTGACCCGAATCTCAGCTACATGGATCGCGTCGTAATGGAAATTGTCGAGACGGAACGTATTTATGTGATGGACCTGCGTGAAATTATTTCGGTATGTACAAAGCCTGCTTACTACAGTGTTTGGTTGTTTGCTTAAGCTGGAATTTGGAAATATTAGCCAAGATTAATTTTAGACGTGCGCAATAAGTCGTGGACGTCGTGTACGATTTAATATGCAATTTTGAACGCATGCTTTAATTTACACTGCAACTGCAACACTTTCATCATTCCTGCCAAAACCTCATTTTCCAAATGATTATGGTGATGAGCGTCATTTTACTTAACGTCTTCGTTGTCGTATTATATTTGTCTTGATTTTCCGAATGGGATTCTCGCGTCGTGAGGAAGTATCTTGGTGGTCTTATTGCCCCGATATTTCTTCCTTCAGTTTCTGCATCTGAGACTTCCACCCTCGTGTTCAGTTGGTCCGTTCTCCCTGGAACCGAGCTCTAGGATTTCTTTGCTACAATCTACCGTCCAGAATATTATCGTTATTTTACGTACCAACTTGAATAATACGCATCTCGACATAAGTTCCTCATTTTCCCTTGAGGACAGCTGCTTTCCTCCGCCAAATACTTTTCTAGTTATAACAATAACAGGAGAACACTTGTGATGATAAGAAAAGATGAGTTTCGAAGATGTTCTTCATTTCTCCCCTTAAAATATGAACGAGAGCCAGCTTCGAATATTTCATCATCTTTGGAAAACCCAATAAAACTTCTGAAGTGCAAGTGTTGACTGCAGAAACTGCAGATGTCAAGACCGAGAGCTGGGCTCTTAGTGCTTACCTAGTTTGTTGATGAAAGCCACATGTGCGTTGATCGGATGTTTCTTACGAATGAAAATTCATGCAAAGCAAGTTCGACTTCCTTCCATATTTGGATGCTTAGAATTTTGTGGCGCTGGTTCCTCCTTAAACTCAGTCTAGTTGGCGGAAATAATTTATTGCCTGAAGGTGAAGCCATGATTTTTTAATTTAGGAAATGGACAAGTGCACTTGAAACCTGAAATTAATTGCAAAGTCAAATGAAGCATAGCTCTCTTGTAAACAGAATGTCAGTCATGTCCTATAATTATTGGGTGCTGTGATAGATTAAACCCAGTTTTACGATCAGACAGTTAAAATTAGCGTCTACGGCCAATTACAGCCACATAATTCATTTTTAGAAGTCAAATCCTTAGTACAGTGTCGAATTATGTAATCAAATGTGTGCACAAGATTAAACAATGAAAATGCACATGCACCAATGCATCACGCTCATACCTGGCGTGGAACTGAACTTAAAAATGCATAATTTGAGAAATAAATCACGTCGTCATCATGCCATCATGAGATGACTTGTCAGAATTTTCTAAACTGCAATGCGTTGGCGTTGAGGTCTCATTGTAACTGACTGACACGAGTGCTGCAAGGCGATGAAAGGCGATTTCTCGCGCATTAAATTATATGTTGCATTCATATTCAAATTTTGTTGCACAATGTTAATCTAATTTCGTACCTCACTGTTTGAACCTGAACATGAGCATTATTCAATTTTTATTTTAATTTAGTCAATTGTCAGCTATTGTTGAAAACTCAGCCAGAGAGCCGAATGCAGAGGCCTGCCTGCAGGTGAACGCACGTGCTCATTTTTGGGTGTTGGAACTGTGAACTGTTTTCGGATACTGACGAAGCATTTCTGGTACGGCACGAAGCACGAAACCTGTGTTCAGCGGGGTATTGAGTGGAATAATGAACCCATTTCGACTGATTACGATTTACATCATCGATTTATGATGAATGGACTTAAAAGGAAACTGGGCTATTTTTGTGTTTATGGTACAGGCGAAATAGGGCAGTAGTGTCAGTACCAGCATGCCAGGGCACGGCGTGATCTGACAATGCAGCCTGGCAAGTATAAAGCCGGAGTAATATGGTCAAGGTGTCACAGGCTCACAATGGGATAAATATTTATTAAAGATCTTGTCTGAAGAAAGTCGTGAGCACAAACGTGTAGCAATTTGGCGTTAGGTCAAACATTGCATGGTTTATGGGGTTTACTTACAATAAAAGAATTTTTATTTGAAGAAGCCATAACCAAGTCTCAAATTCTGAGTCTAGTTTACACATAAACTGATTCTCTCACTTTGTGTCTGCGCAGTGCAAACAGTAAAATTTGTTAGCCAAACAGAACGACCGTGCTAAAAATTTGCTCACGCCTGTGCACTGTGAAGCTGTGGTGAATTTAATTGTTCAAAATGGAGCCATCGTATTTGCATAAGTTGCCTGTTAATTTATGTGCCAACGTGCGTGGCGCGAGACGCGAAGCTCATCCGCCTGGCTGCCTAGATTTTACTTTTTTTTCGTAGCAATTAATCTTTCATGCCTAGGCTAAGAGCAGCTTGAAGCAAATGAGGCGCATCTGAAGTTGTGCGCTGTCAAATGAGAATGAGTTTTTATTACCGTAAATTATAAAATATTGCACTGGCCAATTATTTAACCCTTGTGCCTGCATTGCAGTGCCTTTCGTACTGAAATTTTGCAATGTTTATTTGTATTAAATATCCTCTGCGAGCAATAAATTATTAATTCTTGAAGTTACCTGCCATGACTTTTGTGGTGCACTGAGGGCAATGGACATGACTTCATGTTGCATCGCCATAAAGCAGGTGTTTCTTTGTTGGACATCAATTTATGCATCCTGTAGTATTATTACATCATAACCATTAACGATGAGCAAAGAGCGCTCACGATGAGCAACATGGGCCATAAAATGTCACTGTGTAAATGCACCGCTGCTCGCCCTGAGTGCTCAACAAAAGACCACGACGAGACGACGAGAACTTCGGGCCAGGCGAGGCACGAAGAAAAGGATTACCGTCACGTAAGAAGTGACTCTATTATGACAACAACATTATTAAGCCAAGCGGTTCTTTACTAGTCAAGTGTGTAGGAATTATGCAGTTCAACTTGTTAGCATGTTATATTTATTCCATTCGGAGGAATATTTTATGGGCTTGACCACCAGAGTAGATTTTTAGGCGTCGCGACCTGCACGCGGCCACGGCGGCCTGGTACAAAGGCTCTGGGCGGTGGACTTGCAGACCGACTTCGGCATTATGGCTGGCAGTTTGGGCCACGCAGTCAATAAGGAAGGCGACAGAAGTCTCTTCCCGTCATCGTTTATTGCTACTCTCGGACTCTGTAGTGAAGTCAAAATATGCTGCCTCTTTGTTTACTGATCATAAATTCATATTTCGGTGCCTGTATTGAATTACGCTATTTTAATGATTGGGAAGAAAGAATGCAAGGAGTTGATTTCGTACTGTTTATGCACGATCATGTTAATTTTGTGTACCTCATTCTTTCCTGCATTCCTTCATGACTGCAATAACTTGAATTTTAAAATGCGGTGCCGTGCCTAGTGTATTGTGAGCAAGATTCTAAATCACACAAGTCCCGTTTTTCATTGCGTTGCTTGTTGCAGTTGCTTTTATGTGCTTTATAAATTCTGACTGACTTGAAAATCATAAACACAGAGACCCGTTGAACTTGTGGCTTAATTTTTATGCGCGTGTTCGCTGCCCGAATGAGCATGAACTGGGATTATGGCATTTCAATAAGACAGTGAAATGAAGTGAATTCCACACGTGCAGACATTAAAATTCGAATCGCAAGAGCAGAAAATCTTATTAATTCGGCATTCAACGACTCAACACAATGGGATGACTGCGTAATCTCTGTTAATATCAAAATGATCTGAATCAAGCACGCTATACATAATAAGCCGGCAGGGCAGGTCGACCTGCGAAGCGGTGTGGGCACGTCAGTCAGAAATAATTATATTAAAACTTGTAAATGACAACTCGTAAAATTGTGGACAGACCGAGACCGAGATCAAGCTCAGCACAGTCGAGGTTTCGGAGTTAAATTGTCCATCCATATCCAAATTTGATGAATAGACGAGTGAAGGTGACCGTTACTTTCTTGTTTCGTCAATCCAACTGTGGGATTGAAATTTTGAGTGACTGAATGAATGAGCCGCGTCGAGTTGAGGTTGATGACGACCACGGCGAATGCGAAGGCGGCAGGTGGTAAATTCGAGTACTTGGACAATCACCAACCTGAACGACCACCCAAATAAAATGCAAATACAGCATTGAATGGAGGGTTAGAGTTTCTATGAAAGTAAATTTCCATCAGCTGAAAATTTTGAAAAGTTTTACACTGGGACTTTCTCCGCTTCGAAGATTCTCGCATGCGTGCATGTTTGCTTCAATGAAATTGGTTGTCAATTTACGCGCTGGGCGCTTCGGCACGACACTTTGCGATCACGACTTCTGTATTCGTGATGAATCTGTAATTGGATTTGTCGCATGCTTGAATGCTATGCCAAGATCGAGATTTCAATTTCCGCGTAGAAAGAGAAACCGAATATCGATATTTACATTTGTGTGATTTTGACATACAAAGGCGACATTGGCTGATGGCTGCAATAAAGCGCATGCATGCTGAACTCTGCGAAATTTGACACCACATTACGCTGCAATTGACGGGCCTCGTTTCCTTATTTGCATGGTACATAACCGCTGACCCAGCACGACATTCACGCAGCCAAGTCAATAAAAGCAAACGCAATTTTCATATTTAGCTGACACTGCCGATCTTGCACATGCACAAGCCTTTAGAAAGTAATGACCTCTGACTCTGAGTCTTTCTTTGATTGTGGGCTTATTGGTATGAAAGTCAAATATAAAATTATTTATTTGTTTTGTCTGTCTACGAATTCGAGCAGCACGAATACGGACTTGCTTGCTTAGCAAGGCAAAGGCGAGCTGTGATAGTTTTGGGTCATGTCCTCATGTCTTAACGTCTTTATTACTGGCGCATGATGAACTTGGAGAGATTTACGATGCTTGCACTTGCAGTCTTTAAATAGAAATCACTGCGTGAATGCGTGAGCGTGAGACTTTCCTTTTCCTTTGTCTTAAAATAACTTTCAAGAGCAAGACCGGGTTGGGCGGGCGAAGTTGTGCAACACGTTAAATAGAGTCGAGAGTACAGTTTGAATTAATCTCGGCTTGAACTTGTCTCATCTGCTTAGGCGACTGCCTCGTGCATCTCTTCCAATCATAAAAGGATTATTTTACGGCTGTCAGGCGTGCTTAGATTTCCAGACTTGATTTCCCTGACTAAGAACGAAATAATCCGGACACTTGGTCCCAAATTGAGCTCCTCTATTCATGCATCTTTTCACTGCACCGCACTCGCCGTCTCGCTGTCTGATGTGCACTCACGTGTCGCAATTAAAGTGGGAATGCATATTTCCGCTTGGAGAAGCCTTAGCTTAATTATGTAGGCTTATGGCTTGAATACAATAGAGTCGTGGCACAGAATGGAAAAGGTATTCAGCCAAGCGACGTAAGCAGCCTTCTCAGTTTCAATGGAATATATTTACTCTGGCGTATGCACATGATGAGAATAAGGGAAAGTGCTTCGAATACAGGAAAGGAATTTTATGCCTCGTCCATCACCTGAGAAAGGAAGATGTGGCAAGTTTCCTTTGTGTGTGAGGCTATTATTACATTTTGTGAACCAACACATATGGCAATGGTGAAATGAAGGAAATTAAGAAAAAAAGGCGCTGAAGGGGAGAAAGCTCGGAGACAAGAGAAAATGTGGCTGGTTGAACCGTTCCTGGCTTTACCGGCCACTGATACAGTGAAATCTTTTCCTTCCTATTACGCAGTGCTAAAATAGAATCAGTCATCGCGTACGATGTTGGCTTGAGATTTAGTAAGGTGGGTTCGGAGTTTGGATCCAATTCTCTGTTCTCCACTGCACCGCACTTCGATTGTCATGCGTGGAAGGGGAGAAATAAAAATCGTAAGAATTCTTGAGCAGTTTGGCGAGCATTACCCGAAAATTACATGAGAAATAAAAGGGGAGAATATCTTATTATGAAATCTGTCAGTCGACTCCTTTTCTTTTAAGATTTTTCTAATGGTGTGATGCTAATGCTGCTGACTGGGTGTAGCAGCAGCAATTTAAACACGGCAATGCACTAAGGGCGCATTACGCCAAAGACGGTGACAATAATCTTTAAAGTATCCCGAGCAGGAAGGAGGAAAAGCTTCATGAATGAATTCCTGGTAAAATGTTAGTCAAAAAGCGAAAAAGCCAGCAATCTTTTACCGTCTCGGACCGCCGTCGTCATCTTTTGAATACAAATCGAGGTTACATAATATGCTTAAGATAAGGGTTGCTGATTCTATGGTGGTAAAGGCTGAGAAGTTAGGATCCCACTCCACTCTTTTCTTTGTGCGCTTATGCCTGCTTTCGGTGAATGTGCCTTGTTCCAGTCAAACAGCAACAGCAGCAGTCTGGGTTTAGAATTTGGGCTCGTTTCCATGATGTATTGTTATTGTGGGGAGAGAATGATGGCTCGGCTGGACGGTAAACTCACGAAATAAAAAGATCCATGGCCCTTTGTAGCCGTTCTGTTTCAACTCACGAAGAAACCAAGCCATGCCAAAGCCTAGTAGAAACAACAAAAGTACAATTGAGGAGGTCAAGAGCCCCTGCTGCGCTTGACTTCGCCTAAAGGAGAATTGAATTGGAATGTGAATGGAAAAGCACAGAAAAAGGTTAATAGGGACATGAATTATAGAGCAGAGAATAGAAATATGAGATTGAGATGAGGCATGAACAAAAGTGAAATACTGCATTGCGCTAAGAAAGGGTCAATCACGACCACGGTGTAAAACAGCCAAATCACAGCAGCGGTCGAGTTAGGTGATTGAGTGGAGAAACTCAAAAACTCAGCCCGAGAGATGGACAACTAGAAGTCAGTTTAATTCATTTCAATCTGACAGACTGGTCAACTCTTCAAACCACTTTGATGCTCCGTTGGCTTCCCCGTTCGCAATTTAATTCCGAGAGCCTGATAACGAACAATGCATCTTTTGTGCTGGCAGGTCAGGTTTTGTTTACAAGACGGAAATATTGCTCGAAATGCAATGCAATTCAATCAGATTTGATTTATCTTCTTTTATTCGACTTTATGGTGTCAGAGTTGACACCATTCTTCTCTCACTTCTTCGCTCGCAGCTTGAGTAACACTTCTGTGGTCGATTACTCGCTGAATTGTCATATTTACTTGATTTATTGTGGACGAAGGTGAGAAACTGCTGAATAAATTTCAATACTGGTCGAATCTAATTAAGCAATTAGACACAAATATACTGCAAACCGTTTGTTCGCGGGATTTATGAACTCGTTCGCGAAATTAATTCACCTGCAATTATAATTATGGCTTCTTTCTCATTGCCCATGTGCCATGTCATGTTTACAAGTTGTTCACATTAATGCGTAGAAGTTTTCACCAAATTGGCAGTCTTGCACCCTGCACTGCTGTAGGTCATCTACATCATATTTATTGTTATTACTGTACAATGCTCGTTTTGTAATCTTGCCAAGATGCATATTTTAGCTTTAAATCGTGTCGCAGTCACAGTCGCAGATTTCGCTGCACTTTACTTGACTTGGCTTGACACAGCACTGGGTTGCTTGTCTGCACTTAAGTAGGTTGATTGCCTGCACTTGTCATCTTCCTGTGCGGTGCGCATTATTTGTATTTTGTTCCGACTTGGTAAACAAATCATTCGAATGACAGCTCGTATTCGAGTTATTTGACAGGTTCTTTTGTCCTTACACCACGATTTGGACTTGTGTTGCGTTGTATACCGCGTCTGGGTTGGGGCAAAGGCAGCTGAATGCTGAACCCTTTTCAATTACAAGTGCCAAAGTGCTCGCTACTCCCTTATCTTATCTATTCTCAATCTTGAGTAAATTCGTGGCATAAATCACCTTAAATACACAACGCAACGCGGCAATTTCACCCAAAGTATTCGAAACTTTCTTCCGTGAATGTTCCTTATCTTTGAATTCGACGTAAGTCGTGAATTGCAGAGATAAACGGCTGACCTTTCTTACCAAGGCCAGCATTCATGTCATGTCATAAATTCCCGTAGTGGCAATTATACCGAAAGCAAGCTCAGGAGGACGATTTCACCTGAGCTGAGATGAGTGAAGGCTTTCGTTTTGCTCGTTTCTTCCTGGTAATAAAAAATATCACCTCATCAGTGCAAATGGGAGCGATAATATTCATAACTTCATAACTTTCCTATTCATTTTATCTGATTCTTTGACATTGAAGAATCGCAATCATTTCTTTTCAGTTTCAGTGTCATTTCCTTTTCTCTTTCCAGTTTTTCGACGAACGATTGCGTGCCTTCTTGTCTCTGAAGTTGAGAGAAAGCGTAAGGTTTCCGTCGGCGGTTTCCAGATAAATTGCTTGAGTTAATATTCATTTATCATCCGACACGGCCGACCGATCCAGGCTTTTGTCTCATAATGAAGTGGAAATTTTTTAAGCCACCACGGCCTCCTATCTTTAGTCTTTTAAGTAAGGTGAAATGTTTCCATTTAACTACGTTTCCTGAACCTTGCATCGTGATAAGCAAACAATACATTTATCTTTGATGCTCAGATGCACTTCAGTCGTGTCTTGGCTTTGGCTTATTTAGCGGGAAAACTTTAATATTGACTTGCTGCACTTTAAGTGTAAAGTGCATCTTTCCGACGCAGTGCAACTCATGCGTTATGCTTTTTTTTCACCGACTTGGGACCAAGATGACATGTTTTCCTCTGAGATCGATAAGGGCAAGGCGTACACACTTGACAAGGTACATATAAAAGCGGCAGGGCATTCATTTCTCGGAAGGACGGCTGACGGCAAGGCAGGCTTTTAGTAGCGGACTCTGGCTCGAAGTTTGAATCGGTTGAGTTATCAAATAAGTAATATATTATTTTAATGCTTGATTGTTTTCTCACTGAGGACAATTACTGCCTGCCTGGAATTCATTCGGGGCCGCGATGCGTGTTCCAGGAACAAAACATCGTTTTACTTTCAAGTTGACCCGAGGGTGGTGTTGCGTCGTGCGGGTCCACGACGGCCGTGGGTATCAACCACAAATTAGAATTGAGAGACGTCGAAAATGAAAATGAAATGTTGAAAGATTTCATTATTATCCAAATAAATTGTTGAATTGTGTTCTCCAGTTTCGGTTGAACCCTTAGTTGGTGATTGAAATCATGATTAAGCATCAGCGGTATTTGAATAAGCACGTCTTCTTGAAGGGTCGTGACGCAACAATTCCACTCTGAGACTCTCCGTCGCTTGCCTGTTATTTATTTTGATGAATGTAAATTGGTGAAACGAGAATCTCTGCTATCTGTCCGTGGTGTAGCGGAGGGATGGATAATGGTAAAGAAAATATTTGAATTGAGAGGACAATGGGATGAGCCATCCATTGCGATATGGCATGGGTGAGGTAGATCATGGACATTGCTGTCATGGAGCCTCTGCTGACGGCTCTCCGTTCTCGTCTCGTACTTTTCCAGAGGAAATCATTCAAGTTAAAATCTCCAATTTATAAGCGCTGCACGTGTCATCGTCGCGTCGTCGTGATTTCCGAACCCCGAACAAAAATGCAATGCTTTTAGTAAATTTGCCTCAACCCTGTCTACGCATCGCGTGCTTGAATGAGCGATCTTCCTGCCATTGGCTTAACAAGCAGAAAAAATCAAATCGGGAAATTACAGTGTCGGTTGTTCACGAAGAAGAGTGCAAGAAGAATGCGAGAGATGAAATTCCAATTTTCCACGCTCGACTGAAGTTGACTCGGTCATGGACTCTTTATGGAAGAACAATGCTCCATGTGTTAATGCTTTTCTACTCTGCACGGCACAGTCTAAGACAACTATGGAAAGCTTTAGCTCTGTCCATAGCACATTTTTATCATCGTCTCACGATTCCATTACCTGCAGCCACGGAAAAAGTAGTATCCCGTTGTTTTCAATTCCATGTCATCATGTAGGAACCGAGCTCATGAAATAACTTTTCATTAACCTTGAATTACGTCCTGCGTCTTCGTGCGCTGTAGAAGTAAAGAGTTGAAAGGAGTTTTATTGGAAAAGTTCGCCTGGCCCAGCCCAGCCCGGAAAGTAAAAACTGAGAAATGGAAAAATAATGTATCAAATTGATGGCTCAGTCAGTCTCAATGCAGAATGTAGTTGCAGTACAAAGAAAGAGTTCATGTCGTGCAAATGCATTGTGCATTTCCACACTTTAGCTGTAGTCTATGGATTTTTAAAACTGCTCGGTTTCAGGAAGTTTGGGTCTTCTAATCAGAAACCATTTATCTTCACTCGTTGGTCGGGTCGTGAGCCTAAATTTGGCTTTATGCTTGCTGCCTGCCGTGCTGTTTCTCGAAGCACGTCAAATATTGATTCATGGGATGATTGGAATGATATGGGGCACTCGCTGCTATAATTTATACACCAGATGAAGGATGAACTTGTATCTTGGGCGAAAAGCGAAATGTGAATGCGTGCACTTGAAAAATTGAAACTGAGGGCTGTTAGCTCGCTCAGCCGGTATCAAATTATATATGATTACCCAAAAACTGCTCCCTTGGGTGTGATCTTATCCTGGATTTCATTGTAATTGTGTTTTCGTGCGCGAATTTGTGCGATATGATGCTATACTTTGACTTAATTAAAATCGAATAATCCGCGGACGCAGGGTGGATCTTAAGTTTGCTGCATTCATTAATTTAGATGGAAATTCTAGCTTAGTTCTAGCTCAGCGAATAACTGACCAACCCAATCCAATGTCTTATCAACTCTGTTTGCTTTCTATTTTCAGGGCTACTTGGAGCACTGGAGAGTCAACCCAGACAACACACTACCGTCAGATCATTTACTGGAACTTTTCAATAACATTGAAGAAATTCATCAATTCAATAGGTTAGACATTTACATCGTTTAGGCTGACACGCGGTGATTGATTAAGCCCAAGCACTAATTTTGTCATCTGTTTCCCTTCGCTTTCTTTCATGCAGTGAATTCCTCACACAATTGGAAGGTTGCGGTTTGAACCCGATCCATGTGGCTCAGTGTTTCGTGACAAAGAACGAAGGATTCTCAATTTATACTCAATACTGCACTAATTATCCTCGGTAAGTTCATTATGTACTCAGAAACCTAATTTCTTCTTTTACCCTTCCGTCACTGCACAAAAGACGGCATGTTTCTTTGAAGCTTGGCGGTGCGTCCCGTTTTGTGCACATAAACCTGGCTTAATGCAGGGATCATGTTTGCCAACCGGGAGAGGATTGTACTCACTGCTAATGGATCATACAGCATACTGCTAATACTGTATATGTATTAGAGTTTTACCCCTTTGCTTTGGCTAGTCTTCGTCTCGAATTCTGGATATTAATGGATAGGAGGCTGAGAACGAAAAAGCAGCCAAGTGAAGTCTGAGTTAAAAATGACAATGCAATTTTTAAATTAATCATTCATCCCTTCCGCGGCTAAATTCCAAATAATATCGAGACCACCAAGCGGCTTTCATTTTCATTTGAATTCAATTTCAATTTTCTTTGGCTTTGTTTACATTACAAGAATTCGAGTCAGGTTCAAGTGCTGCTACTTGGCTCATAATCGTACGGCTTCATGTGGCATGAGAAAGTACACAGTTGCGGTTAGATCAGGGTAGAATTAATGGGATTTTGTACTCTGGCAGGTTGATGATTTAAAAAGGCAAATATTGGCAGGTCAGTGAAGCCAAAAAACTTGCACTACGGTTTTGCACTGGTTGAATTTGCAGATTCGATTATTATCTCTCGCGCAATAACCCTGCCTTGCCTTAAATTGCCACTCCAACTCGAGTTCGTATGTGCCTTTGCCAACTGTGCATCGTGCTGAAAACAATGTTACTACATATAAGGAAAAGGAAATTAATATTTCCTTAAATAATGGCAACAATTCGTTGAGGTTGTTAGCATCATGAATTAATATCATGTTAAGCTGCTGTCTCGCGTTGCGTGCAGCCTCTTTACTGTAAAGAGCTCAGCGAAAACGTTTGGTAGAAATACTTTTATTGTCATTATCATTGTCATTGCCAATGCCAGCAGCACAGAAGCGTCAAACGTCTTCAGGATTCACTTTGCGTGTCGGTGTGAGATTCTATTACATAATGAATTTTAATTCGCTCTTGGAGATTAAAAATATAAATTCACGGCGTGGCTTGGCGTGGCACTGACCTACAACATTGAAGCTGATGCATCGAGTCCGTCTCAGTTTCAGCGTGGCTACTTCGCACTTCACGAGAATTCACAAAAAATTGGTTTCACAGCACGATGATAATGTAAATAGTGATAGTGCCTTTCACGGGAAGGGATCGACATACTACCTGCCTTTGGGTGAAGTCGTTGGCCAAGCTTTCAATTTCATTTTCTGAGAGTCATTGTCCAAATGTGCGTAAAACAGAGCAAAAATGCAAACGTCTGCACGATGGATGATGCCAATTGGCAAAAAATCATTTTTTTTGCAGGCAAATGACAAAAGAAATTTAGATATCAATTTGCACAATATTAAAACCCTTTCATTCTGCTTCGCGCTGGAGGCTCGGGTGTTATGTGATATGACAGCATGAAGGCTGGCTTTTGTGAGGAAATGAAATTGCAAGTTTTGACAGCAAAAAGTTAATTGCATGTGTTATGATCATGAAAATTACGTCTATTACTTCATTCACTCCAACGAAGCCTTCTTTGGGTGCGAAATTATATGCAATTCGTTCCAATCTTGATAGCGTATGATTATTATTCGGAAATTGATTTCTGTGTAAGAAAATTAAACGCCAAGCTTGAAGCTGCGAATTTTGGAATTTTTGAGCTCTGGCCAGAATTCCACACCTTCACACGCCGTTTTTGACGGAGTCAGGTTTTAAAATCTAATGAAATTACAATTTATTAATGAGTGAATTTCTGAGGTTAATCAAACGGGCCAAGAAGTCCATGGGTGGTATTTAAATTACTGATATGAATTGCATACTTGGCTCACACGCACAAGGCAGAGGTAACCCATAAATTTATTCATTGCTGCTCGAATCAATGTAAATCTTCTCACACGGTTCGAGTTAATTCGTAACCTGTCAGAGCTTGGTGTCATTCTCATTAAGGCGTTGATGTTAATGTGCCAGCACAAAATATTTATTTGCACTGCTGGTGCTCCTCCAACACATTATTGAACTCCATTTGCATAATTTAACGTCAAATCCTTCATTTTGGGCTGTACCAGCGTTCTTACGATGGGTGAGTTGGAAGTTTCTACGAAAGACTCGTGTAACTTTTCCTTTTTTATGTAGTACAAGAATTTATCGCGGTTTTAAGTTGGGAAATGTCATACTTTAGAAAGAAGTTGTTCAATAATTTGTATTTTAATTCGTGAGAGTGAAATTCTGTCTTGGTCTGGTCTCAGTTTCAGTGACAGTCGTGCTCTTGCTCTTCTTTTTCTGCCCCTGACTCTTGACATTGGCGAAACACACCCTCGCAATTACAATTACGGACTTCTTTGCATTGCGTTGCTTTGCTCTTCCTGCTTACTTGTTGTGCTTCGTACTTGTTTATTGTTGTTACTTGTCTCTTATTTCGCTTCATGTCGTGTGTTTGTCATCTGCTTAATGCCAGGCCAGAGCCTGGTTTAGTTTATGAGCAAGCGAATGAATGAGACGCAAAACTTGCATTCAAAATTCCAAGTTCACTGACTTTGACCAAATATTTTTTACATGTCGTTTCACACGACAGCTTACAGCTTTATAGAGTTCAGGAACATGTGCATGGTCTCCATTGAATGAGACCCATTGTATTGAATGTGGTTTTGTTGCAGACGAAAATACAGATGCACTTTCAATTTCATTTCATTTCATGCCTAATCTAATCTGTAACAAAGTCCGAATCTTTGACAGGCCGACAAATGCATTCGTATTCGCGCAGACTATGATTAAATTGACCGGTGGAAGACATTCAATTAATGTCAATGCATGACGTGAGAATTCAGTGCAGTTCAGTATCAAAAGATCAAGACGATAACTCTGCCAGTTTGGTAGCCGGCACCAGAATCCAATTAAGAATGTGTGAAACCCACGCTGACTTGGATGAGTGCTAAATATTGCTTGCCCTTTGTGTGTAATTGTTAAAATTGCGTAATGCATGCATGCATAAAAACTAGTACTTGTTTGCAGTTGTATGCACTTGCAAGGAGCTTTCTTGTAATTGAAACTTTGCAATTGACTCGACTCGACCGACTCCTTTCATGCAGATTTTATGCGTTGACTTCATCCGGTTAAAAAAATTATGAGCTGAATACAATTTTGGGTCACTTCCTTCGCTGTTCAATTGTTATGCGTTGGCGTCGAATCAGCGTGGAGCACGCACAACCATTGAAAGGGTTTGACAAACTTCGCTGCTTCTCAGCAACTACAGGCAGCACAGTTCATCGAGACAAACTCCAATGGTATTGAATTCTAAATATAAATTGTAACTTGCACTTTCGTTTAGTTTACATTTTGCATCCGTGTTGACGGGCAGTGTACGTGAATATAACATGATGTACGATTCACGAATTGCCATTGTACTGCATTTCATTACGTAACACTGTCTATTTTTAAACTGGCTGAGAATGCGATATCAATTCATAACTCAGCATCAGCAATTGGCATGATCTGTGCGCGACATTCGTTGACATCGCGTTGACATGCCTTTAACCCTCAATTGGCTCATTTTCCTACTCACTTTTGGCTGATCCAGATCAGAGTTGCTAATATGACATTTATTTCTTCTTTTACAGGACAATGTCATTACTGACGGAGATGATGAGACAGGAACAATCAGCTAAATTATTCCGTGAGCGCCAAGCTGCGTTGAGTCACACGTTGCCGCTGGGCTCGTATCTTCTGAAACCTGTCCAGAGGATTCTCAAATACCATCTCCTGCTTCAGGTAAGGACTCGAACTTGGACTGCATTCTTGTCTCGTCTCGTAGATTAGTGCGCCAGGAGAGCGAAAGCAGTGGAATTTGGAAGTCGCAACAAGAAGAGGGGCAACGAAGATGAAGAAATGAGAATAGCATTGCCGAGGGATGAGATCACACTCAAGATTCAGCACGCAGATTATGTCCAAGTCAACTACAGTGCAATGTCACTAATGAACTCGTTCCTGTTGCCGGCACTGTGCTTATGATCTCGTCACCTAATCGAACGTGATAGTGATAATTGTGTCAATCCTGTTGGCACATTTCTGCTTCAAGTCTTTAATACCAATTTTGTCATCACATTTCGTATTTCGTGTCAGCAGGTTGCCTACATTTAATCAATGTCTTCTTTTCTCTGTGGTTTCTTGCAGAATATTGTGAAGCACTACGACCGTGAAGCTGAAGGCTACGATGTGATTGTTGAAGCTTTATCCGCAATGACAAACATCGCTCATCATATCAACGATATGAAGGTAAGTGATTATACTGATTATGGAACAAGATTTATTAATTTAGTGAGTTGAATGGGAGCCGATAGGAGATAAAGCTATTATGTGAAGCGTGGTCGATTTATTGACAGTTGACAATTTATTTCTTTTTAGCGGAGACACGAGCATGCTGTGCGAGTTCAAGAAATCCAATCTTTGCTGTACGGCTGGCAGGTAATGAACTTACTCGACAATACAACAATTTATACAACCAGTTGTCTGCTTAAATGGAATAATGGACTTAAAGCCATGCCGAGGTTGAAATGTTGTTGGACATTGAGGAAGTGAGATTTCTTTTCTTCATCTTACGAAAAATGCATGCAGGGCCGGCCAGCGATTTAGTTCACAAAGTCAGAGAGTCAAAAGATCTCAGGAGGTAGTCAAAATCAACTCATCATCATCTCGTTTCGTCTTGTCATGCCCGCTGTTGATGTTGCTGTGATGGCCAATGTCATGAACAGCATCAACAGGAACTAAAAGAGTTGGCTTTAACGCTAAGCATTCGCCATTCGCATGTTTTGCTTTGTTTACCAATACACTTAGTGTCGAGATCGAATCAGCAATGACGATGACGGTGATGAGAATTTCGGGCTCGCTCGTCCAGGCTGGACTAAATATAAAATTTCATGTGCACGTGAGTCATGGCCACGACCGAGCATCTCAGAACAGAAAATGAAGATAAATAAAATCTTAATACCCTTCAAAACGAATGTAATGTAATGCTTAGAGTCACAAGTCAAGAAACTCGAAACACGAGAGAGAAAAAATTGAAGGGTTTTCGAATCCTGGATTTGTGGAGAGATTTAAATTTTGACTTGAGTCATATTTGAGAAGCTGGCCCATGTGCGTAATTATTTATAAACTCTCGCGTCGCATTATTGATGCTGTTGTTGACGCTTATGATGATGAAGACGAAAGACGGTACATCCATTGCATGAATGCATTCAAAAATTATTACGCAATGCAAATTCAGTGCAGCGCGGTGCAGTGAGAGAATTCGATTTTTTCAATGCGCAGGGTTGCTGCAAGAGATTGAGATGAATGAGCATAATCTGTGACTGCATTAGTTCATAATTTACTCAAGTTCTCTCTTTTCAATTTCAGTTATGCACTTTCCTTGTTGACTATTTATTTACAGAGGATGCATTTCATAAATAATATGTGGTTGTGGCCGTGACGGGTAGGGCCGTGCATTATTGCATTTCATTTCAAGTACAAGCTCCGCTCGGGTTTCAACCCTTTCTATCTACGGCCACGTAAGCATTCATGCACTGATACGGCCTTTCCAATCACTTTATAAATGTTAATTCAAATGTAAAGTCAAGCATTCTTCAAAGCCAAAGCGATCTTCGTCTTCATCTCCGTCGGGTCTCAGTTTCCCATTCCTATGTCGAACAATTCAATTTCCATTTCGTTTCAACCCTTTTAGCACAATTGCGATGGAGTTCATGCAGATGCATTAATTATTCGAATTATTCATGCTTGCATTTGTCAATATTGAATCACTGAAGAATGCACATGAAAGAAAGTGAAGAAAGGAGCTGGCCGTGCAGCATGCATTACGCAATCTGTCCACCATCATAATTACACATTCCGCCGCTGTCAATCAGTGAGGGATTCTTAACACGAACAATTTGTCATTTTCCTGTAAGACGAGCAAGAACCGTTATAAAGTAGATTTAGTATTCAGACAGGTCCGGTCCGTTACGTGAGCGATCGTTTTCAATTGAACTCTGATTGTGATTATCATGTTCACGTTTTCATTTCATTTGAAGTGCAGTGCGTGCATTGTGTTCGGTTGAGTCTAGACATGGACATAATTACACGGAACAAGCAGGAAATGGTTTCCTTTTATGTACACTTGTGAAGATTGCTAATAATCATGTTACCAGGCGCAGATAGATGGCTCAATATGGAAAAAATTCCGTAGTAATGATAATCAGACGACCAAAATAATTAGCTATAGTTTGGCATATGTGTGAGTGCGACAGTTACTTACGCATTACACTTGCATTGGCGAATATACGAATTCCGACTACATAAAAGGGCAATTGTAATCGCCACATGGCAGACACAGGAAAGTCTGAGTCGCGTATTTCTCGGCCTAGCTTAGATTATGTAACCGGTAATTCTTCTTTAGTTCCTACTCATCACTGAGGCACGGCAGGAAAGAATTACGGTCTGCGATCCGAAGCCCAGATAAATTTTGACAGGGATAAGCAATGTTTCATGTCCTGCACCATATTTTTACTTGTCATTTACTTCTAGGCTCTGAATATTAAATAATGAATGTCTGATGTCTCAATCTACCTTTTGTCTTTCTTGTCTCTTGCAGGGCGAAGACTTGACTACGTACGGTGAGCTGTGTGCTGAAGGCACATTTCGAATGTACGGAGCGAAAGCACTGCGACACGTCTTCCTCTTCGACAAGATGCTGCTAATTGCCAAGAAGAAGGAAGATGGGATTCTAATTTACAAGTCCTTTATTATGGTGAGTTAATTACGTAATTATCCGGTTGATCAGAGGAATGGGGTTCGTTTTATGGCAGAGATCGATAATTTTAATGATTATTTTCCATTAAAGGAAACCGTTTTTCATTCTGATTTTGATGCTATACTGCTGCTGTGGGTCCTAAATCAGATTGCTTGCTTTTACTTTTGAATCGCGATACAAGGCGCAGCCAATGCAATGATAAATGTGTCGTCTGTCTCCGGAACTCTGTCCTTCTGGAAGCCAGTAGACAATGGCATTGGTTTTCCGTAGTTTTGACTCCGGGCTCCGAGACAATTTTTTTTTATAAAAATAAATTGATATTGATACGGCTCCTTTACTTAACGATCCAAGTTCAAATTCAGTGCAGCAGTCGTGAAACAAAACAAGACAACAAAAGTCTCGGTCCAGCAAGCCAGGCCTCTTTCCCTCAACTCTTCGCTTGTGTGGGCACTGTCCATTTATATAATTCTCATGTATCATTTCTCATTGTCCTCGACCGAGGCACAAACACTGAAACAAAACAACGCCTAAGACAAGTATTCGTTCACAACTCAATTTAGAATCGAATCCTTGACCATAAAAAGATAAATTCCCATTCCTTTGTGTTAGTGTGTGCTCGTTGGGCCGATGATATATTTACTTGATTTGGTTTGGCTTGACTGACTTCATTTTGGCTTTGTTTCAACATTCACAGTGCTCGAATTTGATGTTGATCGAGAGCGTCCCGGCTGGTTAGTTTCCTTTCTTTCATTACTTTAACATTGAGGTCTTACGCAAAAGCAGCAAAATTAATGCATTTTATTTAATTTTCAGAGCCATTAAGTTTTCACGTCATACCCTTTGACAATCCAAGGCTCCAGTGCACGCTGCAGGTAAGATTTATTACTCGCATTCAAATGAGTGGGCAGGTTCGGTTTCAGAAATCAGTTGAGTGGTGACTTGGAATTAATGTCTTCATTCTTAATTTCAATTATGTCCACTTTTCCAAGCAATGTTGAAATTTTGTGCGACCGACACTGCCCTGCCCACGACTTACTTTGTCTATTATGTATTGTCATGATCTCGGCTTTCACTTTCGCTTTTTTCTGAATGCAGGCTCGAAATCTGGAACATAAACGTGAATGGACTTTGCAGATCAAAAGAGTTATTCTGGAAAACTATCATGCTGTCATTCCAATTCATGCGCGTCAGCTTGTAATGGAATTGGGCCAGTATAGACCAGAAGGTACGTGACACTCGAATGTTTATATTATGCGGCTGAATGAAACCACGCATGTAGCAGGTCAAGCTGTGTTGTATTGGGTTACCGGTTCCTTGAGTCCAGTCTTAATGCAATGCATTTGTAAACCAACTTCGTAGAGCCGAAGCCTGTAGCCTAGCCTGAAGGAGCCTGAAGGCGGCACTCAAATTAACAATGAATTACAAACGTGTTGTAATCATTTCAAGTCATGCATGAAATTGACCCACCTCTTATCCTTAATCCTTATCTGCTTTATTGTTATCCTCGCCGTAGAGTCGAGTTCCAGACCCCATCGTACACCTCTTTATTTTTGTTTTCCCTATTTATCACCTGTATTGTACGTGAACCTGCTGCAAATATTCTCCCTTTTCTTTTCTTGGAGTCCGTCGGTCGACCTCCCTCGTGGATTTGGAATGCATACAAATTACATCATTTAGGCAATGTATAAACACAAGCACAACAAAACACGTACCATTATTTGTATTCTTGTCTTGGATCTTATCATAACCCGAAAACTTTCTGACACGGCTTCACACACGAGAAATTTCATGTTTCAGCTTCATTTGTACATACGAGCACGTTCGTAATTTATATGTGTTGTATTTATAGATGAAGCGGTCTCGAATGAAAAGGTTCAGACCAAAAGACAGCACTCGGCACCGGAATACCTCGAGCGGAGAAAACAGGAGAAGGAGCGCAGAAAGGCAGAATCCAGTCTGAAGGCAAAGCTGAGACGAACCAGGAAAAATGACCCAATCAGCCCAAAGTCAGAGGTAATATTTTGCGCTTAAATAGAAAGAATTTCACAATGATAGAAAGATATCTGCAGTAATTCCTTAACTTAATCTTAAGCCAAATTCCTTCACGCATGATGCGAGACAACTATAGACAGCTGGACAGGCAGGGCAGTAAAGGAGGTTGATCTCTCTTTTGCTGCCCTGATACATTTTTCTGACAAGATTGGAAATGGAATTTATTAATAATGAAATCTGTAGAGAAATGAACTGGGCGCTGCAAGAATGAAATGAATGGCAAAATCATAGGGTCTGTCAGTCATTCGGAAGTCTAACTCAATCATTTTTATCAGCTGCTACCCCATTGTAGCATAGCATAGTTTTGCTCCAAAATTGATAAGTAAAGAAGCGAAAAGGCTCGCCCGTCCGTCTGACTGCATTGCCGGTTTATTTCCGACGGTATTTTTTTATAGTAAAGTGAAGATAAGATGCGTCAACAAGAAAGTCGTCTTGTCAAGTGTATGCGAGCCTACACTACACTGTAGAAAGCAGAAGAGTGGACCGAGATAAATGTTAATAAAAATAATTTTGTTCGAAATGAATTTCCTTAGACTTTGACATGCAGAGATGGAGCATTCAGTCTGTCGCTTTCCATTCAATTTTATTGGCGTAACGAAGCTGAACTTGAAACGCGAAACCGGGTGCATATTTACTTAATTTTTTCTTGCAGTCCCCTTCGATAGTACGCCGCGGGAGTCGAAGACCTCTCGTAGTGGACAGCACACCAATCAATACGACACCGAATGATGACGACGAGGGTAGAAGTGGCAGTGGTGGCAAGAATCGAGAAACTGGAATCGATCGTAAAATGAGCAGCGCCAGTTGTCCGCCTTCTGGCACAACAAATACAGAGCAGCGATTGGTAAGTCATTAACATCAATCACTATCATTGTACAATTTCCTTCGTATTGTGTCGGATTCTTCCTTAGAACTGGAGATAATGAGTAGAAATGCGGGGCGAAGGCGAAATGAGTGAACGTGCAATTTGTGTGTATCCAACGCGCGTCGCTTCTTGAGTAGGAGATAAATCAAAGAGTATCAGTGAATGAAAAATCCAACAAGTTTCGCGAGCCACACAGAAAAAGTTCAGCGCATTACATAACAGAGCTTAATTTTTCTGTGGGCTGTGAGGGTAGAAGATTAGATTTATTTATGACTTCTCGACTTTTCTGTTGTTATTTGATATAATGCGTCCCTTAGTGAGTTTTACACAAATGAAAAGTGGATGCATTCTCACGTATACGCTTGCTGAAAATTCGAAAATAATAACCGCTGATTGATTGTCTGGTTTAGGTGAAGAAGTTGAGTGGTTGGAGAAGGAAATCGGAGCCAGGATTCTACGAGAATGGAGTCCAGACAGACAAAACGCATGGATCGATGTCTCCAGCACATGACACATCAATCTCGACTCTTGATTCCACTGAAAGCATCGGCGAGGCCGAAGATGAAGGGGAGGAAGACGAGTCGTGTTCCTCACACATTGATCTTTGCAACGACGACGTGGAGGAATCCGTCCGTCCGCGTATTGAAGAGCGAAGGGAGTCTGTTGAGGAAATTGTAGGCCAGTTGGTGATGCAGAATTTTGAATTTCAACGAATATTGAGCAAACAGAGATTGGCACATTTGAGGAAGACGATTACACAACATCAACAACGCCACCTCAAGCAGAGCCGACTGAACGAAGAAGACTCCGCATCCGAAACAGAGACGGAGGAGTCGGTTGACAGTCCAACGCGACGAAGAACTGCTGCACCAAGCATGAATGCGAATAAGCGCACTGAATTAATTAACAACAATAATGGAGTCAGCAATTGCACAACTGGAAGCCAGGTTTCGTCATCTGCGAATGGAATTGGCTCTTCTACGTCAGACATGAATGAAAACAGTACGGAAAATATTAATAACGTGGATGAAACGAGCGAAGAGTTAATTGTCGCCTCGAAGAACGTGCAAAGAACCGTGTCTGACCCCGGAAATAAAGCGACATTAACCCCAAGACGATTCGTTAATGGTCCACTCGCTCATTACGACCCGCTTTCTCTGCTCTGGAGCAGTTTCAGACGCGGGGATAATGGCCGAGGAGTTCGTCCGAATTACAATAATCGAGATGAAAACGGAGATACGAATCCTAATCCCAGAGGGAGAACGAACATTCGCCACACGCACTCGTTCACGTGTTCTCGCAAAGAATCGACCGCGTTACCAACACTTCCAGATCCGAAAGAGACTAATCTACCGCACGGGGACTCGGGAGTGTTCCCGAACTCATTTACTTCAGACTCATCATCATCTTCGTCAGAAGCGAATATTCCAACCCTTCCAGCTGTGTGGCTGAAGCAGCAAGGTGAACACTTGGCAACTCCGAATAATAAGTCTGGTTCATTACCACGCAGCTTCCAAGTTGGGCAGCATCAACCGCAATCGTTATTGCCATCCGCAAATGAAAATGGTTCTCTGAGTGCGGGCAACTCCAGCGTGAAATCCAGAGTGAGGGAAATAAAATACGCGGATCGTCCTTTCACAATCGCTTCAGATAAGCCAAGCCCTTCAGACATGAGTCTGGACGAAATGGAAGAGTACATGAGCAAATTCAATGACCAAGTTGGCGCGCGTTCGAGTCCCAACACGACAACAGCAGAAGACATCGATGACTTGGCGACTGAGCTCACGCCTATCACATCCATGGAGAATATAAGTCGTCACCCCGATCATAAGATTTATCATTCTTCCAACAAGTCATCAATCAAACACATCCTGCTCAGTGTGACGCAAAGATTGGCTAGCTTAAAAGCGAATATGATGATGGCTGGTGGTGTGAACGTGAACAGCAGTCATTCAAATCTGTGTCCTCATCATTCAAACAATTCGAAATTGTCTGTTGATAGCCTGGCACGCAATGAGAAGGCAAATGACAGCAATGAATCTCAGCACCCTACTCAAGATCGATGCAAAGTTAAGAACGGTGGTAATCACATCATGTCGCGTTATGGACGCAAATCCTTGAGAGATAAAATGAAGAGCCTTGGGAAAGAGGCACCGGATTCCGATAGCGAGAACTGTGAAAGCATCACGTGTGGGAGCAGCGTTGGTGGAAGCAGTGGATTTTGCAGCTTAGGAAGTTCTGGAAGCTCATCAAATAATCTTGTTGCTTCCTCCAAGAAAATTGGCGCTCGACTCGCGCATAGCAGCGAGAACTCGGATTATACACTGTGCAAGCTATTGGCATCTGCTTCTCTGAACGACAGGCCGAGCTCAGTGATGTCAGTCTCTTCCACTGTGACATCTTCAAGTTCAACGGATGAAAAGAATGCTGCGGAAATCGGATTAGGAGAAAGTTCTGCCGCACCAAACGCGACTAATGGGAACGGCTCACCACTGCTAAAACTGCGATCTGAAAACCCGCGTTACCGCAGAGGCAGAAAAGATATAATCAATCAGAAGAACTTGTATTTGAGCTACATCGATCAGGATAACGAAGCGCACTCGGACAGTGATGCATCAGCAGATAGTTTTTACGAACGGTCTTTTGAAGCCATCGAGAGTCTTTTGGAAAACGAAATATTTCCAGACAGCGCAATTTACTCCGATCAAGAAGATTACTGCACCAATTCGAACTCACCCGGAAGCCTTGGAAATAATTGGTCTCTCTCACCGACCGAAAATCCTGCTTCAGTCACGAAAGACGACGCATCAATTTCGGATTACAGGCTGAACTACGCCAAGTCGCCACCTTCTCTGCCGTCGGGTAAAAATGCGTCCGGAAGTCAAAACGATCCAAGAAGGAGTCGGCTGATTCGTTCTCAAATGATTTTAGAGAAACTAAAACATCTTGAAGAATGTGCAAGTTTTCAGAGAGATGGACTGCCCAGTCCGTCGTTCGAGGGCCTCAAAACAATTCAGGAAAGGCGAAAGGAGCTGGATCTGTGGAAGACTGGCAGCCGTGAAGATGAGAGCGAGACAAGTTCGCAGCATTCAACTTCAACTATCAACACCGTGATTGAAATGTCGCCGTCCAAGTCGACCACGTCTAGCTTTCCATCCAGTCGCAGATGCAGTGACACGGAAGAGTCGAGCGGAGGCAACTCACCTCTCACCGAGCGAGCCATTTCATCCGCCAGCAATCGCAGTATGAGCCAAGGTCATATTGGTGACCCAATGCCAAAAGGCTGGGTGAAGTTGCTGGTTACAAAGTTAGAAGGAGACGAATCTTCTCCGCCTCCTAATTAGAGAAATTAGTCTGTAATTGAATCTTCATGCACTATTTTGTTATGTGACGAAGTATTCTAGTGTATTAATCGTTTTCCGCCAGAAGAGCGCAGAATTTTTGTAATGCTAGCTTTATTCTTGGATGTGTAGAGGCGTTGTGAGTCATAAATGACTTGAATTACGTGACTGAGGTCTGGTTCGCAATTCCAATATATTTTACATTGTACGTACTGGAGATCCAGAAAAGCCAAACACTAGCGCATAGTAATTTGTATGTTTTCTCAAACATTTAAAACACTTTCAATCCATCGTTGCTTTACGATTGACTCTTGCAACTGAAATCAATGCTGAAACTGTTTACTGGTGCCTTTGCCCTAGTCTCAACGCAGTTTAGACTCTAACCTTTTGTACATATTTTTATACAGCTAGCCTTTTAGAATTATGTTTTATAAAGTTAGAATTAACTAAGATGAATGCTAGACTATAAATTAGCCGCGTCCGACAAGACATTCTTTAATTCGATTTGTCTGACTTTGCGCTACCGATTTGTGAATACTAACGAAAGGCTGTTGTTCTTGTGGCCTAGGATTAGAATTATTGACTGAAACTATAATGGCACGATGGGAGACAATTCTGTCGGGTTAAAAATTTGGAGCTCCACGAAACGACGATACCTTGAATGTGCAATATATGAATGCTATAATTTGGGGCTTAAATTTTGTATCCTACGCAAATTGAGCGAATGAGACGCTTTGTACGACTAAGAGTTTAGTAATGTGAATTTCGAATTTCGAACGAACAACGGACACGACACGACGACGCGTTTAATGTAGACAAAAGGTTATTATAGTTTAGTTCGCAATTGTTAGAAATTTTTTTTGTACAATTTGCTTAGACTAGTTTAATTAGAATTAAGTGGCAATGACCTATTGCCAGTTATGGGTTAGGGAGCAAAATGATGAATTGTTAGCCATAGGAAAATTAGGGCTCGCATGGAGCAATTGTATTATTGCGTCCACAGACACCGAAAACTCCAAATAAATTGAGATCGCGTGTTAGAAACTCGACAAAGATTTCACTTTGTATGCTATCTTCTGTATGGAACCAAAAATGAACGCACTTTCGGTTTCACGAAGGGTGGGGAGATGTCGTCAACGGAAGTCCGAAAAGTTGGATCCAAACCCTCTTTGTTCTTTCTTCCTAGGCATCACGGTGATTCATAATTTATGCTTCTGGCAATTCAGTGAAGTTTCAAATTCACGGCTGCATTGCAGCTGTTTGCATTTTGGTCCATCACCTACGCACTAGCAAGAGAGTTCGGACACCTGAACAAACTATCAATTTCTGACCAAATGCCTTAACTATGCAAATGGAATGGCTTGTTTGAATGCGGTTGCTTTTGGTCAATCAATCATCTGCTCATTTGCTCATTTCCCAAGGCCCGTTCTGCCAGTTCGAATTGCAAGAACTAGACCACACGGTCACTATTTACGTCTATTGTTTTCTGTATTGCAATCCGATCGCCAATAAATAATTTGAGTCCCCGTAGAAACCCCATCCTTTGGAAGACAGGCCAACAGAATTTATAGTAGAACGTTTCTAGAAACATTCGAACTAGATGACGAATCTGAATCAGAGATTCTAGGTCAGATGTACTGAGACGATTCGGAGTGAAACCTAAATAATTAAATACTAAATCCAGATCAAACTTGATTTTGTTTTCGCCAAAAAGAAAGCTGACTACCTAAAATTTGGCTGGAATACTCTGTTGATAGCGCATTTGAAACTGAAACTGCACCACCAGACGTCAAGACGTAAACAAAGCCAACTAGATGGGTGAATAAATTCAATGAATGGAGTTACATGATAAATGATAATGGTGCATAACAGCATAATCATAAATAAATCTAAGGAGCCATTATCTTGTTTATTCTTTTGGGTTTGGCAGTCATTTTTATTTATGTGCGAAACTTTTCTTTTGTGATAGACAAGACCTGCAACGACGCGTCATTATAATGAATAAAGTGTTTACAAGTTTGTTCGAAAGTGAAACCTTGCAATGCAAATCAAACAAAGGAAGGGCAGCAGCCATCCACGAGGAGTAGATTTCACACTTGAGGTTAAATGAAATCAGTTTGAAAAGTTCGAATGAATGAACAAAGGGCAGGACCAGGGATATTTGCCGCTTTTGAAGGCTCTCAGTCATTAGTCATCTATGAGAATGTAGCGATAACCGTAGCAAACACGAAATGCTGATGCAACGCTAGCTCGTAGAAGGAAGACGGTGAATCAGATTAAAGAAAGCGTTTTTAAAGCCCGGGCGCGTGCCGTCCAAATTAGGAGGGTTAACCTTATCTCCATACACTGCGGACTTATTGCTTTGCTGTATAAAATCAATCTGTTTTTCCCACCAACAAACACCAACATGCACTCGGTGGAAGACAATTTGAGATGACTAATGTCCCTTGCACTCTGTTCTGTACTTGTTTGAGTTCTCGAATCTGTCGTTGGAATCTCACATCATTTTATATTCAAACGCAAACACTCCCACTGTTCTCTTCTGTTCGTGGCTTCAGCTTCCCGTCTGCTCACTGCGTCTCCCGTGACATCGCATCGTACAGTTACCACAGGATACGACTCCACCGTCCAAAAGTGACTGGCAAAGGGGAAATTTACAGAAACTTTGGTTGGTTTCATTTCATAAAGGGTCCATTGGGAATTTGACAATCGTCTCCTCTCTCGTCTGCTCTCTTTCCTTTGCCATTGTGCATTGCTTTCTCGGCTTCGATTCATTTACTTGAACCCTGTCTAGAGTCGAGTCGAAACGGGAAAAGAAGTAACGACAGATGATTGATTCACGATTTTGGAATTTGCAACCCGTAAAATGTGTCCGCGCGGAGGCAAAGGGGACGACTTGATTTTTGTGCATACAAGCCACGGTTAATAGAATAGACTCAGTAGTTATTTATTAATGCATGCACAATTTTTTATTCTTATCAGAAGAATAAATCCGTTCGCATCAGCCCAGCATCAACAATGTGATTGCATGTGTATTGAACTCCGAATCGGAGTACAAAATCCAAATTCTTTCTTTCCCTTTACCCCACGACTCACTGAATGCATGCGACTTTGTTATTAGCAGGGAAATATTTGAATGAAATGAGTCATTCATCAGACAGGAACAGGAAAGCCAGGAAAAGAAGGATCAGAATCATCTCATCCACATCGCATATCGCAATCACAATCACAATCACAATGAACACTGCACTGCGATGAACAAAGCGTGCACTCAAAGATGAAATCATTTGTTTGGGTTTTATACTCTGTCAAGCCTTCTTTCACTGTTCACCATCGCTTTCACTTCTCTGGCATGGCATTAGAGCCTCATCATTCATTTCTCCATGCAGCGAATGTTCATTGCGTATTCATAGTTATGGTGTTCTGGGAGACAGTACAGTGTTCGATGCACACACATGTGAGTTGATGAGAGTTTAATAACACTGATTCACGCGGTCGAGTTCGAATCCCCTTTTCAGATGATGAACAAAATTTGGACAAATACTGAAGCTCATTTCGGATCGAACGTCAGAGTCAAGTTGCAACCTCTGACCATCGCCATCAACCTCTGAACTGAACCCTCGCTCAGATGGGAACTGCTTGTCCTTGTCTGTCGATCGGTAGCCAGCGGTTGAGTGAGTAATCACGCTCACTCTGTCGTATCCTGTCATGTCATTTCCAAAACAAACATCATTCGTCTACGTTGTTATTTGCCATTTTGTGTGTGTACAAGTTTGGTGATGATGTGATGCTAGGAAGAAAAGCGGCTGCGGCATGCCATGCCAGGGAAGAAAATAAATTAAGTGTGAGCTGGACGCTAGACTCCTGGAAAGAGTTTCTCTTTTTGCAATTGTTTTTCTGGGCAAATTTGACAGTTGTTCAGCTGCCCGGCACAGTACTCGGTTCCCCTTTCTGCGTGTCTGTCCAGCGACTACGAGGTTCCCTTTGTCGTTCGTAAAATTAGGAACCCCACTCAATGAATCACTAATCGTTTCAAGTACGCAATTCAATATATCTCCACACTTGTAGCTTTCCCCAAGTACTGTTTACAATTTCCTCATTCATTGAGCACACATGCCACACTTTAGTTCAATTTCCCGTTTCTCGTCCATGCATCCGATCTGTTTAGGTCGAATTGACTTGACGCGATACCTTTTCCTGAACGAAACCCTTCCTGTGTTGCCCTCCTGCATGCGTGCGAGAAGGGAATGCCCAAATTGAATCTAATGATAAGTGGAAAGTGGAAACTAAATGCACATGCACGGGCACGCAAACCGAAGGTGTAAATAAAAGACACTCTTGTTAGGCGGCTCTCGTGATTGATCAGAGCAGCAGTGCCAAACGAATGATTCATCGTCTTTAGCGTGTCCATTTGTAATCTGCTCCGCGCCCAACCTGCTTTGAGCTGGATATGAAGAATCTATTCCTCATCGTTCTGTTGACAGTTTAGGGTTTCCATTATCCGAATCTGTTTTACGACAATTTATGCTCACTTTGACGTTAATGACATTGCAGACGACTGAATACCATTAAGTTTAATGCTTTTGTATTTCATTTCCTTATCACAAATACAGAAAGGAATGAGACAAATTAGTGAATTAAGAAACTATTGCCACACTACTTATCTGTTTCGATTTGCGAAACCACATCTCAATTACAAAAGCAGATACCGAATGCGAAATGCTTGAAGTATTAATGACATGATTAAAATAATTAGATTGAATATACATAGTTTCACTTGCATTCTTCACATTTACACATATATACGAAGCGAAATTCATTCATTCAAGTCATTGGCGGTTATTGATTTGCATTTATCCAAAAAGTCGAATGTCGTGTCCTCGCATGCTAAAACTTGAGTATGAGCTTGGCTTCACTTTTTCGTAATCTGAGACAATTGTGTAATTTTTGGTGGCGTTTTAAGGCTCCCCTGCGAGTTTCGCAGTTGGGCTAATTATCTTTGCCATTTTGCTACAATTTGATTCAATTTCCAGGCCAAGCAATTATATATATATATAATGCATGGTGCACGCGTGAAATTTATCGAAAATAATTAAATGTAAAATGAATGAAAAGCAAGCAAATTCTGAATCGAGCTGCCAAATGCTTTCGTATACGACGCCTACGTGCCCGTCGTCTCGTTTTACTAATGAAATGCCTCCGCCCGTTCAAAGTTTATGAGTAGTTGAGTAGCCAGTGGCCACTCCGCCACGTAGCTGCAGGGTACAAGTGGAATGGAAGGGTAGCCAGAACCCGAGCAAGATGTTTATCGAATTATAAAAAGTTATTAGTCATCCAATTCTCGGCTGGCCGGCCAGGCCATATCGTCATCGACTTCATGAGCATCTAAAACAGAAGGAAACGTTACGAGGATCAAATTCACATTTACCCTTCCATTCCATTCCAACTCAAGGCAAATTATGAAATCATAAAGCAGAGAAAGCATGCCATGCAGCCATGCTGTGAATGCTACCAGAACTGCCAGTGCCTTAGCACCCATCCAACCGATGGACTGACTCAACTAATCTAGAGTTCAAGACCAAATTAGAGATGCAGAATGCCCGAAGCGAGATTTTTGACATTTTGATTATTTACTTTGGCCTCCACATGCTACACGCTTCATTCATGTATTACATCATAACTTCGTACACACTTGCTACGCTACATGCCGCCGCTGCTGACGAAATGATGATTAATTGGTAATTCCATTACTCGGCGAGGAAAACAGCAAACAAGGTAGGGAGAACGATCACGGTGCGACGCGATGAGAGGTACTTCTGAAATGGTCCTAAATGCCAAACAAATGGCACGGAACTCGTCAGTGCTGCAATAGAAGGGCAATTATAATTACTGCCGACCGTGAATGAAGAGTTAATTGAGATCCTCGGCTCTAGCGCTGCACTGTAACCGAAATGACTGTCGTAATGAAAGTCTGTGATGCTGCAGATTTGAGGCCAGCCATTTGAACTGATATGAAATCAAGTATCATTTGGACGATTTGGATCAGATCTGTGACGAACATAGTGTTTTAATTTTAACAGCTTCTGGGAATTTGTGATGTAGGACGGAAACTGTGAAATACTTCACCGCGGCGGCACGGCAATTCTGTGAATTGCTACGTACCATGTACGTATACCTGAATTCTTTTCATTCGGGTCTTTCGAGCCCATCCCAGACGAATACTGCGTTAGGCCCAAAGCATTGCACGGAGGTCATACTGAACTTTCGTCGATTTCTCGCTTCGGCTTAACTATGACTCTGACTTGGACTCGGCAACTGAGTCGACTCGTGTCGAAGATTATCTCAATGCTGCTCGAATCTCGAGTGATAAAAGCGTGGTGCATGGATAACAAACAACTGCTGCAGGAATTATGAATCTTGTTCATCCTTCAACGCCATATTCATACGTGGAGCAGAATTATAGCTCAGTTTGATCAGTTTGAGCAGAGCAAACAAAACCCAAAGTATATGACTCAATGATTAAACATTGGAAACTGGAAAAGGGGCAAATAGCAGGGCAGGCAAATATGACAATATGACTCAACGAGGAACGAGGGCGAGTGCACTGCAACAAGACAAAGACAGACGCAAACAAAATACAGGCAACACCAACCCCACAAAGTTGTTATTGAAAATGCTGACTTTGTATCTCTCGAAAAATATTTTATTTCTGTCATTTCTGAATTCGTAGTATTCGTACAAGCCATTTTATAGTAACTCTGATAAAATACAATCTATTCAATGTATAAAGCGTATTCTGACGATTAGACTTACACGTATACGTACTATTAATTTCTGGTCTTCGTCTCATAGACTACTTTCTGACGACCGAGGCGAGGGTACAAAGTATAAGTAAGTGTGTATAAACGGATGCATGCATGCATTTAGAGAGGTAGAGATAAAGATAAGTATAAGGTGTGATAGAAAATTAATAACATGGATAAATGGCTTGACTATTTTAAATCTGAGTCGAAGTCGATGACAGACGGAGTGCTCATCCGCCACAGTCAGTCAACGTGCGTGCGTCGTGCTAATCTTAAGACAAAAATCTGGTGTCGCAATTCTCGGCATCGCATTCGCAATACTGGACTCGAATAAATACAAATGTACAGATTTCTGATGTGTAAAGAAGGATGTGACTCGGGAAGAGTTGAATTTCAATTACCGCCTAATGTAATATGGCAAAGGCAACCAGGATATTCAGTTACAGTTACTGACATGATGATGATCATTATGATATGATATAGTACAGAATACAGAGTGAAACCCAAGATGAACTTTTGAACACAGAATATAAAAATAATACGTACAATTTTATAAACAGATTTGCTGCATGTCATTTTATAACTCATCGGCTTAATAGCACTCGACTCTTCCACGAAATACGACCCGCTTATGTCGTCCTATCTCCTAAGCTATCGACTTAATTCCTAATTACAACGTAACAATATAAAGCATGTAAATAAATTAGAAACGCTACGCAAGGGTTCATAATTTGAAATCTGAACTCTGAATTTAAATGAAAAATACAGAATAAAGGAAGTTGGATGCGCGTTTAGACAACGCGACGCTAAAAGTTATGCAAGCAATGACTCAACAAAGGTTGGGAAACTCGTGCTCGAGAATCCACTCGCAATAATCATTACAGACTTTGATTTGGTCCTAGCCCGATAAATACATAAAATACCATTGCATAACAAAACTGAACGATAAACAGTAAGGTTTAGTAACCCTGTATGCCTTATAAATGCATGAGTAATTAAGTCTACAAATATTTGTTAGCTGATAATTGGCTAAATTAGGACAACGCGACAAAGTGACAAATCATATGTGCGTTATATGTACACACGATGGCGATAATGGTGTTTGCATTTGCATTGGTACTGCCCTCGGAGATGAACCTTGTGATTAGATTTAGAAAACAACGTATATGTAGACACAGTGCACACTGTAAGTTAAGTAATTAGTCAGTAATCAATTAATTAGTCATCAGTCAGCATCATGATAGGATGAATACTATTACTATTGTTTGGCTCAGAGTGCTGTTGACTTGTCACATCATCACACAATGGCTGGATCTCCGTCTCGGACGACAGCGAAGACTGACGATGAAGATCGGGATAATCTTCTTCCTCGTGAATACAACAGTCGTCGCTAGAACTAGAACTATAGCTACTAAGACTGCTACTGTTACTGCTCGTGCTCGATGCACAAGAGGACTCCGAGTTGCTTGCGTAACCTTTCAACTTAGACTCGTACTCCACCAGCTGACCCATAAAGTTCAGATTTGGGGAGATGATACGCCTTGAACGTTGGACGAAGGCGTACGCGTCTAGGGTGGACATGTTGATCGTCTTCATGATGTAGGCGATAGCAATGGTCGGCGAGCGTGAGATTCCGGCATGGCAATGAATTAATACTCGAGTGTCAGACTTGCGAGCTTCCTCTGTAATCACAAACGAGACCAAAGGTCTAATTAGATCATGAGTCATTAATCAGCACGAGTGGTCAGAGGTCAAGCCGTTCTATTCGATAATGAATAAATAATGAACGAATGAACAGCACTTACCAATGAAATCACATGCTTCTTCGAAGTAAGGAGCCAGATTCTCGTACAAGTTGTCTGAGACTGGAATTAATTTTGTTCTGAACTCAGGAACTTCGCCGTTCTCCGTCGTCGTACTATCGGTCGAAATGTTGCTATTATTACAGTGGTGCGAATGAGGCATTGTTGTTGTCACCGAGAGTACGTAACTTATTCCTAGCTTTCTCAGAAGTTCTGGATCGTTTGCGTCACGAGCGTTGCCCACGTACAAGAATGGAAGCACTTGAGTTGGTGGTTCGTTCTCGTAGCTTTCGATCGTTTGATGTGGAACGTAATTGTCGACGTTACGGCACGAAGAAGTGTTGGAGTAGCATTTGCTCGGAGAAAGCACGGGCGACGATGTAGGCAGATTCAGCAGAGGCGACGTTAGGAACGTCAAAGGAGCTGGACAAATGTTTGAATCCATCTTGAGATCTTTACGGTTGGCGCACGACGTGTCGCACAAGTCACTGTAGTATTTAGAGAACTCTTTGATTCCGCCTGCAAGAAACAAAGCAACGTCACGTTAGTCACATTTCGACGTTTCGCAAGAGACTAAAGACAAAGTCAAGGAAGAAGGATATGTGGATTTGTCACATTTAAGCAAAGAACCTGAGTATTATTCCCGATGACTAATTGCTAAGCTCAAATGACTACGCGTAAACTTACAAAGTTATGAATGAAAACTAAACGTTGCATGAGTATCAAGTGTCAGGTTCCGCCTGCCGAAGGATTCTTAGTAATCTTAATTGAGTTTACTTCCTTCCCATTACAGCGAGTTTCAAACGCCTGAGTCAAAGAGCCAAATGTCAAGTTGTGATGATACTGAACAACTGAACCGTGCAGTGAATAATTGCACTTAGGAAAGGTTTTCAGTTGGTGTGGCATGACCAAGTACCTTTCACTGCACTGCAGCTACCAAATAAGATAATTTCTTGCGAATACAACCATAATAAAGTTGTGACTAATTATTATGAGTCAATTGTGCCAACGAATCCATATTAGACTCAAATAGATTCAATTTCACAATTCTGCAAAGTTCATAAACACCATTCATAATTTACGGATAACTAATTAATAATTGTTAATTGTTATTTTTGTAATTTAGTAACTTCGAGATGCAAGTTTCATCAAGTTTAACTGCAATATGCGTGCATCAAAAGTTCGCAAGCTCAAACTCAATGAGCTCAAAGTCCTGCGGCTTCCTTTAACCACGCTCGAATTTGGCGAACTAGGTGAACCCACATACTCGTGCTGCTGTGCTTTCCAATTCCAATGGATATTTGCGTTTCATTCAAATGCGTACCAAACCACAAAGAACCCACCAAGATTATTATGTGACGAATGAATGAACCGTCGTCGCAAACCTTAATTACAGCGCACAAACAGCAGCTGTGGCACACAAATGACATCATCTTTTATTTATACAACCTTTTCATTTAGTGGGTGGCTTTATTATCGAAAACCTATTTAGAAATCAATTAAGCACAGCACATTGTCTTGTACTTCATTGCACAACGGCATTGCACGGCACCGACAGCCAAAACTCGTAAAAGAGACCCGAAGGACTCATAAATTTACAAATTTATCATTGTTAGACTGAAAGAAAGTTCCGAATCAAAATAGACAGACGAGACACACAACATAACAGTGAAGGAAAATGAGCATTTTATGAGACAGACGCTTTTAGCGAACCGAGTCGTGAGTCCTTTGTGGTCGGTGGTGCTGGTGTGTGGGATTCTGATTAGATTCCCATTGAGATTACACCAAAGATGTGTTGCGAGATGAGTACAAATGCTGCAGCTACCGAATGTATGGACCAGCACCAAATTGATACTTACTAACTCAAGCAGAGATGCTGGTCTGCTGGTTGACACTATTTTCCACTTTCTCGCGCGAGGGTGGTTTGGCTTGCCGTGGCTTTAATGGACAAAATCGGTTCTAATGCGCAGTGTTGTGCTTTCTCTCATGTAACGCAAAAACATACACGAGTATCATCGACTGAGGCCTCAAGCCCCAAGTAGTCATAATACAGCTTTATAAAAGATAAATGAATGAGATCATTCAATAGATCCATTCTCTCTTAACCAATTTCCACGGAACGACGAAGAGAATGCAATGGAGAAATCTGCCTCGAGTATAAACACGCACCCGCACCACGCACATTTCATTCATTCAATGGATACGCAATAACATAGCACGCAGTAACCAATTTGTGACTAGACACTTTCCCCTTCTCTCGCTCGGCTCCTTCCTTGTTTTGCTACGTAATGTGTACTTTTACTGGTCACAGTCACGAGGGGTTCAACGGGGAAAGCACTCCGTCAGCCAGTGAAAGAATGAATCAACTCCAAATGAGTGTAGTCATCCATGTATTACACATTACGCCGTAGCCGTGCGCGCGCCGTGTGTAGTTTTGAGTAAATACACCATACACGGCTGTTTATCATCGCATGTGGTACCATTAGACCGGAATCAAATCAGAGTGATGTAACCTTCTAAAAGTGCTTCACCAGAAATAAGTCGTAATTCTTTTTCTTGTTAATACGCATTGGACCATGCATGTCAAACTCATTACAACATTCCTTTCTCTTACACGAAATGTGAATGAAAGGTACAGATTAATCATTCGTCCGAATCCATTCATCTTAACCGCCGACCACAGCACAGCAAAATGTAGCATCGGGTACCAATTCTTCTCCTACAGGTCACTTGAGTATAAGTACTTCCGGAATACATACGCTTGAGGACGTTAATCTGACGTAGATATCAGACCAAGAATCATCAGGGTTTTACCCACTCTGTACCGATCGGATTCATCATCTGTGTACCGTGTCCAGTTATCACGACAAAGTAAATCGTTTTGGTTTCACGGCAATTCGCTGCTCATGTCATGTCTCACGTATTGCACTCAGTCCGAAACTTGTGACTGTGAGTCAATTCAGCATATCAAATTCTGTTTTAAACTGGCAAGGCAAACAGCAAAAGGGTACATGGTTTACTGTCATCCTTTTGTGTTGAATTCCATGCTGGCAGACAATGTGTCATTATCATATCTTTGATCTCACGCCCAGCTAGCCTAATCGTATGCTCTACGCCCTGCAAAACCCTGTAGGCAAGGTAAGCCATAAACCAGGACCATGTTCATGGTTTATGTTTAGGAAAGGGAAGGAATTACATCATTCAGGAACGAGAAAGCATTACGCATTAAATATGAGCCCTGCTTGGCTTGAATAAATGTGCGGAGCTCGCTTGCTCGCATTAATTCCGAACAGAAGGGAGTTCCCGATCCACAGCAATAATGAAAAGGTGTGACGAATACAATTCAAATTATGATACGTATTATTAGAAATTACATATGTATTGCATGCCATACGTATGTACGTGGCTCAGGGTAATTACGGATGAATCATTCCTTATTCTCTGTTTGTCGAGTTGGAAATCAGGTACCTCTTCAGGTAAAAACCAAAACAAGTTTCATATTTCAAACGTTCAGCGAAGTGAGTCTGCTCTTTTCGTTCTTTCACTTAACAACGTCTATCGCCCTTTGTTTATTCATAATTTGCGTTGGTGCAAGAAAGAATTGCAAAGTTGAATGAAAATAAGGCAAATGTCACGCCATGCAAACGCAAAACCAGCTCGCTGGGGTGCGTTCATTTTCTTTTTCATTCGTCCCAAATGCGCAAATCCCAAATGCTTTGAGATTTATTTCCTTTGAATGAAGAAAGCGTCACCATGTCTGTCCAACCTTTAACCTTCACCTTCTTCATCTCGCCTCACCTTTCAAGCACCGAGCCAGAAAAGTACGTATAAACATGCAATAAAATACTCATGCTTAATGTCTCGAGTTAATTTATGCGAAGACGGGCCCGAAGTTCGGAGTGGGCTAAAATTAAAGAGGATGTGGTTTCTACAAGCTATTATTAACTGCCCGAGATAAATTACTTGCTTACCATCTCCTGAACCTCTAATTCACGTTCACAGCCGTCACATCACGGTGGTGCTAAGAATAATTGCCTGGTCAAGACGGACCTTATGGATCGTTCTCATGCATCCACAACTCACAACACAATCACGGTGAATGCGAATACCATGCCATGCCATGGCATATTGGCGTATACAAGATGTAAAGTGTAGGAGTAGGGAATGAGAGGGAGTATGACGACATAATCCAGTGTACGCGGACTTTGTCTTGAGTAAATGACCACAACAAACATCCAGTCTGAGAAGGAACGCCCGTTAGGCACGATTACAAATATCCATGAGCCATAACCATGTGAGCTTTCGACAATATACTCATGTAGCCGCGGCCAGCCTACACAAGAAATTCTTTCATGCACTCTAATCACAATGTGTGGGCCTGAATGCCAACTCCAACCATCCTAGAGACTCATTTCCTTCCCGTTTCACCGATAAGAATGAAAATCAACTGCCACACATTTTTTCGAGCGCTTGACGGCTGGACTTGCTTGGCTTGGCTGGTATTTGGTTCAATTAAGTAGTGGAACCGAATATGAATTCTGCGACTGGCTCTTTTGTCTTGTGGGACAGAAAGACTTCTTATCTCGTCTGTCGCTTCATTGCGCTTCCGAAAATGTCCACTCAAATCGTATCCTATCAGTTTCATGCCATTTAGCATCGGGCATGGGTTCGAATTGATGGAATTTCGTCGTTAGGTTCCCACGCTCTTTCATCTTAATCATCTCTTGCAGAAATGCTTTAAATTTCTTACTCTCATTTTCCGCTCCGTATAAAAAAAAGAAGACTTAGAAGCAGAGAGCCACTAGGCACGGATGCCACGGAATCGGAACATCTTATCGTTATTAGAGTTTTAAGAACCTGGCCAGGAAACTCCTACGCTCAACTTAAGCCACTGCTCTCTGCTCAGCCTCTGCCCACGTCAAATCCACGGCCACGGCCAACAGCAGCAAGAAATCATATTGAAATGATGCGGCACGTCATGTCAGATGAATATCAACCAGATCTCTAATAATTTGTCTACGTAGTACAGTCAAAGCACGAGACGGAGAAAGCATTCGATCAAGACTCTCATTCTATGGGTTCATGTTGTGGAGTTTATTTATGAGAAAGTTGACGTAATGGAAGCCGAAGTTGACTAAAAAAGCATATGAATATGCCCACGGCTTATGCTATGTTTTGTATACAAATATTTGTAAACAAGTTTTTCCTACGCGTAACACGAAAGGCAGGGGTATTTTGCTTTATAATGATGAACATTATTACGTTGTTTTCTGATTCGTGTAATAGGCTTTCTTTTGCAAAAAGCAAAGCGCAAAAACTCGCACTATTTTTTTAAAGGCGCGTAGGAAGTTGTTGCGAGATCGATTCGTATTTTTTTAGGAAAATTGACGGTAGCATAGCGCAGTGGCAGTCTGAAGAGATCTTAGCTTTCAATTGTCAAGAAAGTAGCTCATATTTACGGAGAAGAAAATCTACGTTTTCTGGGATGCAAATTGATATAGACACTGATATTCAATATTTTGACTTTTGAAAATCGAGTGGATGGAAAATGAAAATGATCCATGGGAAGGAAGCCTGATACCAGTTACAACTAAAATGAATGAATCCCAAAAATAGGCACTCTAGCGTCTGAGGTGCGACACCGATGCTAATGCAATGCTGAGCTGACAAGTGAAAACAAGATCAGAGTCAAAATGGCTTACCAGTCAAATAAATTGGTTGTCTATTTTCTTGAATAAGATGAGCTAGAACGAATGAGATTGGGTTTGACCAACTGTTATCGTCCAGGTTGAGATCACTGTTTCCATCGTCGTACACGATCACGTCTCTCCAGGCACCATTCTGTCCGTTGGTCTTGTTTCGCCGGTTATTTGTACTGACAAGGTCCAGAACTGAGCCGGAGTGCTGCACCCGCTTGCGGTTGAATCGGTCGGTGCAGGCAATGTGAACAGCTCCTCGGATATGGCAATCAGTGTAGCAAAGATAGCCTCGGCAGTCTAGCAGGAGGAACGGGAGTCCATTGTTATTGTTGTTGTTGTTACTACCAGTCGTGCCATTGCTGATCGGTGACGCGGAGTTGTCGTGTAGAGAGCCACTCACATTCGAGTTGGTCGTCGTCGACGTGGAAGATCCAAAGTGGAGTCTGATTCTTTTGGCGAGCTCGTTAACGTCAATGCTCTTGACTCGTGCCTTAATTTCTTCGGGTTCGCTGCTGATGCTGCGCTGGAGTGAAAGTCGCAGGCCCGATCGTCGAAATGCGGATTGAGGAAGCTCTGTTTCTACTGGTCCAGAAGACATCATGATGGCTGCCGAGGTTGGCGTTGTTTGCTTGCTAGCTTGGAGCTTTTGTCTCTTGAAAGATGCTGACGAGGTTTCTCGCACCTACAGAATACAAGACAAATAGACTGTTAATGGCACTTGAATAACTCGTTGATAGAATGAAATCAAAGTTCAAGAATTCACTTCAGGATCTTCAGGTACTGCTAAGAGACTAGAAGAGCTGGTGCTGTAATGAGAATATCGACCGACGTTATCGCACACAGTCACAGACACAAACTGAGTTCAGACCAGAGCTCATTATTCACGAGTTTGGAGCATAAGTGATTACTATTATTAGATCTCTAACCCTAAATTTCAAAGGAACTGCGATTGCTGCTGACGCTTAAGCCTAAGCACCAGCACAAAGGAGAAGAAGAACCCTTCAACAAATTACAAATCAATATGCAATGAAATTACTTAACATTTGCATGCATGCAAGCAAGCGCTACAGCCACAACCACTCCTCCATTGTGATTGTACGCACACGCATAATATGCATGCATTTCATATACCACATGCAGCACGCTACGGCTTACGAAATCAGATCAAACCAAGTGTGAATCATCGTATCATTATAAATTTAGACTACTACGCGCGATGGGCGATGAGCGTTGAAGATTGTGCGTCCCCAAACTGCACAACTGTACACGGCCCGTGTGCACGAGACACGGGAAATCTCAACCTTTTCTTCCGATGGATTGATGCCTGGCGTGGAGAAAGGCTGCTGCTGCTGGGAAGGAAATCATCTTATCAGAACGCATAACTTAAGTCAGAGGAAGAAAACGCTCGTAAACTTAAACCTTATTTGGTACTAAAAGATTTCCTGCTTCTTTTACTTTACTGCCGTGTAATGCGTCATGGCAGGCAAGATGCAGGGTGGATTCTTATTACAGTTTTCTCTCCTCCAACGCTAAGCCTCTCTGCTGAGCGTCTGGTCTAAGTTTACGTCTTGATGAGTCACACCGTCGTCTCGTCGGCGACCCAAGACCAACCCAAGACCAACCCAAGACTCACTACCAGAAAATCATCAACTGTGAGTCTGCGAAAAGCCTCCACGTTCTTCTCCTTCACCATTCACCCTCATCTTGTCCTGTACCCTGCCTGCCAGCCGGCTGTGTTGTGATGTGGCAATCGCAATCATATACAAAACAAGTTCCTTGATTGTGCTTAAGCTTCAGCCCCGGCTGGGGTAGTAAAAAGATGTATGGAATTCTGAAGATGACGACATACCCAATGCACAAAGACTTGGCTCAAGAAGGGGAAAGAAGAATGAAGAAAGCAGGCATCGCAAGAAGGAAGACAGGGCAAAGGCATGTAAAGAGGAAGGAAGGGGAAGTTAAGCGAATGGAACGCGAACGGCGAGCGAGCGCCCTACAAGAAAAGGAGCCCGAAATATTTCTTTGCGAAATACAAAGAAAAACAAGCGCCGCTGTCGACGGACCCTTCTGCCTGTCTACCGTCAACTTCCTTTGTGCCAGGAATTGAGGAACGCGATTTCACAAAATTCACATTCACGGCATTTCAAGTGCTATGCTATTTTTTAACGGATTCCTTGTTGTTGGAGCATATTTACATTGTTAATGCTAAAGTCAAAGCTTTGCCTATCTCCACTCTCACTGTGGGCCCTAACTTGGAAGAAAATTACTTTTGACGAACTACCTTCCTGTACTCCGCTCTGCTTCTTATCTTGTGCCCACTGGCGCACGCACCACCCTAAAATGATCGAACCAAATATCGAATTTGCACCCTACTGTTTAATAATTATCATTTCCTAAAACATGCGATGTAAGTGCAAGACGTAGACAGCCAGGAAGTACGGCAGGGCAGTGACTTTTCTCTCCAAAATACATCAACCAGCGTCTTCCGATTCACGCGTTCTTTGGAACTTGAAACTTGAAATTCGAAACCGGGAACGCAGTTCGCTTTTCGAACTTTTACAACTTACAATTGCTTTGAAGAGTTATGGCTTCAGACACCGCGTTACCTAGCGTTATTCGTTATTACGACTGTGCATGCCATTGACTTATTAGATTGACTTTCCTGCGCCTGTGTTTAATGGTCGCTTGAGTTCTCTCCCCAACTCAGCCAGCCTGAAGAAAGATGTGATGATTAGTCACCGTTTTGTACAAGCATACGCATGCAGACGCCATGATCTACGATGCTATGCGGTATTTGAACTAAAAATAAATTCAAGATCGTCATAATCACAGTGCCAGATTGTATGGCGACTCCTGGCTCGATATACCTCAACACATGCAGTACAACGGCAGAAAAGCTCAAGACAAGCAGACGCTCGCGATCGTGATATTTTGTCAAAATTCAAAACAAAATTAGAATTTTAGCCCAAGGTTCTTTATGTTCGCTGTTCCCCTCTCTGCTTTCTCTAACTTTGTAAAGTCAACCACATCAAAGAGCCACGAGCAGCGTGTGCTTGGAATGAAAGAACTTAAAACAAGCAACAAGCAAAATTGAATTGGGATCAGGAAACAATCGGAATCGGGAGCTTTTCACGGGGTGGGACACGGACGCGGACCAGGATTTCATTAGGAAGTGCTTATTGACCGGCTTTGACTGACTCTAATCTTGTATTTGACGGACACGGCTCAGCCGAATTGTGTCTAGACATCCAAAAATAGAATTGCACTCTGTGCAGAACTGCGGCTTTCTTTTTGATTGATCAAGTGAAAGTTTACTGAAAGGTTCCTCCTTTCTTCTTTGTAAATTGAGATGGATTTTCGTCCACGCAAGCACTGTAAAGTGTGTGTCATGGTCACGGGCTTTAGAAGAATGAATGGAATGGACCGCTGTACACTGCATTCGCAAGATGTTATGACATGATAATGATGATTCACCTCTCGTCGTCTGTCGAGTCAGGAGTAATCTGAATCGATTCCTTTCCCGGTTGGTGGAGAGCCCCAGAATTGCGACCAACCCCGAACCCAGTCAGCCACTGAGTCACAAATAAGAGGGATCGAATTCTGGAGGGCGAGGGGTACATAAGCGTATGAATGACATGACGTAAGCTCAAAGCAGAGGCAGGCGATGGGATCCAATTCCATATTCATGCATGCATATTCAAAATTGAAAACTTCAAACACGCTTCACATCCGATCAATGTTAAAAATTACGAGCGGGCTGTTGATGATGACTAATAATCATAAATGCATCAGCGCACTGGTGAAAGAAGAGCGAGCGGAGAGGAGTGTGAACGAGAGCATTAGAAAGTATTAAGTTGAGTCAGTCATCAGTCTCACGATTGAGTAACTTTCATCATTGAATTGTATTGTATCGCATTGTGCTGCGATTATTATTATAAAGTGAATCTCATGTACTCAAAAATATAAAGCTACTTTGGAGCAGTGCGAAGGGGAAAGCCTGTCAAACCGAATTTGGAAGGAATTTCTGCGGCTATTCGATTTTTCGGTTGGTTCTTTTGTTTTCCTTTCGTCAACCCTCAAAGAAGCAAACAGTAAGCACGGGCGCGCATTACTAATAGATTAGCAATGAGGCAACAGAAAGAACACGGTGAAATTACTCACATCCTCGCTGTCTGACTACTTTATTAAAGAATTCGAGCTCAGACCATGCCAAGCGCAGGCCAAAGGATTAATCACACAGCACAAATTCTTTGATAATGATCATGCTTGTTTGCGTTTGCCTTCTCTTTACTTGTCTTTGCTAAAAATCTTGGAACATCGAAACGGAGTGAAAATGGAAAGCCCTGCACTCAAAATGGGGGATGCACCGCAATCGCACTCGGCACTATTTTTGGGTTGTGCTTATGACGTGTCTGTCATTAGTGTGAGTGCATTATTCATAATGATGAAAGAATGAATACAAATACATACATAGAGACTCGCAGTCGCAGCGGTGTGATGACTCCCAAAAGTCTCCGAGTTCTGGTTCTTTTGAGAGCGCACATGAATAAGCACATGATTCAATTGCACTAATGGATCCTGGTTGGGTTTGATGGTTGGTCGCTCGGTCGCTAGTGATGATGACCTAATCGAGTGGTCGGTCTTCTGCGTCTGCCTGCTTCTGAGTTTACTTCTACTCAGTACGCATTTTTTGTCAGTCACAAGCCACATTTGTCTGTCAGAGATGAGGAAATCTCAACCTTTTTACTAATGTAATGTACTTGTCATCGTCATTTCGTCGTGGTCCGTTCAATTAAGCAATTCAGTTCAGACGCAGAAGCAGAAGCAGCTCGTGCTTGAGCTGACTGTGCTGTTGCTAATGCAGGGCGAATAATTCAAAATCTAAAGGACCATAACTGAATTCGAATGCGAAGTGATTTGCGATGAGTGGTTCAGATTTATGAGAGCTTATGGGCCAGACCCGGATCACTTCTCGGCTGGCTTTTGGTTTGGGTTTTTAGCAACCCCGCAGTTCTTAACGAATTATCGTGCCATGATGAAATGAAATGAATCGAAGCATAGTACAAAGTGAGGATTTCTTATTTTTATTACTTTAGCAGCTCCTGATGACTAATACGAATACGCACCGCATTAAACCTAGGCCGGGTTGGGTGCCACGCTGCCAGGGGTTAGTAAAGCATAAAAAGCACCGAATCAGAGTGCTGAATTAGAAAGGCAATAAATCATATTCTCCGAAAAGAATTATAAACCCTTTTTACTTGGAAACATAAAGCGGTGCTGCTATTGTCCCATTGTGTGACTTTAAAATGAGCTTGAATCGTAAGAAAGAGGGTGAATAGCATTTCGCTAGCTGCATAATGCGCGAACTCTGATTTTTAACCGACCGGGGCTCCGCTCCAACGCAATATGGTGCTCGTACGCGGTTTATTACACAATAATGCAATATTAATAGTATCAGCATCGGCCCGGCCGCGAAGGGTTAAGTTAAAGTGATGAAAGGCAAGGATCATAAGAGTCAGAATGTATGAAACGCAAAAAGCAACGTGACGTGATAATTTCGTCCTCCCAGGATCAAGGTTAGAGGCCACGGACTCGTGGAAGTATTGATAAAGAATTTAATCAATGAAAATGGTTGCCGCGCTGCGCATGTGGTGGTCTTGCAATAACTTACATCAAGACATGATGAGAGGCGGAAATAAGATTCCTTGTCTGGGGCTAAGATAATGCCCATATGCGGAATTTTATTAATAACTCCAACCGAGCGTTGCCGTACATCATCTTTGAAGAGCTTTTATGAGATTTATCTTCAAGAGTTTCTCCGAGAAGTTTATTCTTAGTCTTCAAAAGACGCTAGGATGACCCAAACCCCAAAGCTGAGATGCGCATGAGATTTTATTACAAAGGAAACGCAACCACACACAACACATGAATTTGACGGTATTAATAATATATTATTACTTAAATCCGTTTCATGATCAACTTGACGCGTTATGCTTGCACCCAAAAATAAATTAAGCTCCTTCCACATCTAGGAAACAGAATTTGTAATTTATATCTTCCTCTTTCGTTTCAAGATGCGTCTGCCTGTCTAGTAATTTTGGAAGTGCAGCGCTGCGCCTTGCCACTTCTTCACAGCGCAGCACATTACATGACCTTATTAGTGAATTTACAATCCGGTGCTAGTCAGAATTAACGACTATGTATGAAATGAAATGAATTCCTCTGCTTGGTTCCATTCTGTGTGGAGCAAGAATATACGAAGGACATCCTGTGTGATATATTACAAATCTAATTAGACTCAAGTTCATAGAGTCTTTTGGCTTGGCTTCGTCTTTCAATAGTTAATCTATTATAATAACTTCCTTTTCCTACTGGTTTGCTTTGCTAGCCGGCCTGGCTGCCTCAGTGTAAATATGTTCAGCACACAAATCAGACTCACCAACAAAAAAGGCCAGCCAACACATGCGCATTGAGTCGTTCATTTTTGGTGTATTGTATTGATAATCCTTCCGCTTCTTTATTTGGCCAAAATCTATGCCAAGCCATACATGCTATTTATGTTTACTTTACAGAGTAGTGCGGCGTGCGGCAGCAGTGCCGAATGCAAAGAAGGAAAAGGAAGGAAGGTAACTCAAGACGACAAGGCAAGGGAACAAGATTGACAATCTGAAGGTTGTTCTTATTCAAAGACAACCTGAGCTCGCATTGAAGATATTTACATGCAAATGCGTATTTCGTATGATATCACTGCAATAATCCAGCTATTCAACCATATAAATAATTCATCGCATACAAACAGAATAAGCCAGCACTGGCACTAGCAGCAGCATTTAGTTCAATTTCTTGTTTGTTCCTCAAGAATACAATTCGCTGAATAGTTCTTGCTTCTTACTCACGCTTCGTAGGAATAGGAAATGCAAATCGTGGCTCTAAAGTTATGATTCTCATGAATACGAGTTCGAGCAGAGTTGTTCCTGCTTTGATGGTTATTGAGATAGACATTTTTATCTCTGTCTTCAATTCCCCACATACCACGAATTTTGAGTTCCGAGTAATTCAACCCGGAATTTGAAAAACTGAATTTGATTAATAATGGGGTTCATTCATTCAGACAAGTTAAGCCAAGTCGAAGTTGAGGCCGAGTTTGAATGGCAGGATCAAACTCAATTCAATTGAAGTTGTAAGAGTTTTTGATGGTATAAATGTTCGATTCTGCACAACGTAACTTATAATTTGAGGCTTCACTTTCAAAATGTCACCTGCCAGCATCGCTGAAGCACGATGACTATAAAAGTGCAGGCTTATTAACTACCAGGAACAAAATTCCAAAACGGGAATGACAGGGCATGAAGACACAGACATACAATGACAGCAATTTATCGACAAGCATAATTTCATATTCCCCATGCTTCACCGTCTAACTCTTCACTTGCAATGCGCCATTGTCTCGCAACTGAAGCGTGGTTGAATCGATTCTTGCAGTACTCAGCACATACACATACAATGTCTCGTCTAGGCATTTAAGCGAGGTTTAGGCATAGCGTACTAAATGCCAAAGCTATTTATTTTAATGTAGCCGCCGTCGTCGCTGTTTCTGTTGAACACTTGGGTCGGCAGCCCATTCGCAAGATTTTATGGCCATTTGAAGTACGAAATACACTTCAGATGAGTCATTCTCAAGTTGTGCGCAAAACCTCTGCTCTAACAAAGCTAAGCTTTGTCTGCCTGCCACGCTATGCCAAGACATTTCAATCTGTCTCCAGATGTTTGGCACGAAAGGCCAAGACAAGTCTTCACATCACCATCGCCTAATGATGCTTTGATGAAATGTGAAACTTTATCAAAATGCATCGCGAAATAATGCCAAAACTAAAGTAAACATTTGTGCTGTGCTGCTTATTACCTGAGTAGCACTTGAAAGATGTTTGTGGAAAGTGATTTATGCTATACGCTCAATCTTAAATGTTCCAGTCTAATTGCATCATCAGGGAATAGAATTAGATGAGGACTTGAGAATATTATGTTACATTTACGCATTTAGCTCAGCATTCGGGATTTTTCCTGATCCGCTTGCACTTGGCGCTTGGTGCGGCGTGCCTGCACTATTAATAGACAGATGCTAAATTTATACTCATTTCAAAATTCTGAATGCATGAGTCACAGCCATTCGAGACGATGGGATTTTAACAGATATAAAAATATGTTTGATTTTTGGCGTCGGTTCGAGGTTCTCAATCACAGACCGAGTCAAAGTTCTCAAAAGCGAGCGCTTACTCCGCCGATGAATCTGATTCATAGTTCTGCGCAGTTTTGTAAAGATAGCAAACGGCATGGCACGGCAGTAAAGTATAAAAATAGATTATGCAGGATTAATTTACCAAAATTAGTGAAATAAGTCAGGCCTAATCACACTTTCAGGTAGGAGGAAGAATTGTAAACTGCATCCCAGTGAAAAAGTAGATCCCCAGGTTCACCGACCACGTGTGCCATTAAGCGACAAGGATTATTGGAGTTTGTGTACCAATTTTACAACCACTTCAGAGAGGCGCAGCGCAACGCTGCAGCAGGAGTCAATTATGAAATAACAAAGTCAATTAAATTCTGTTTTGCAAGTTGTACTGGAACTGGAAGGATTATAAAGCTTAAAAGACAAGTGTGGTATTACGTTTGGTTTAAACTGTGAAGTATGGAAACCTTCAACCTTGCTGCTGCTGCTTAGTCATTAGTCACTGCCTTTGTTTTTGCAATGTCACGTTCCCAATGCAAAGTGCTTCTAAAATTATTCCGTTGCGCTCATTACACGATTGTCATATGACTTGACTGTGATTGTTTTCCACCTGGCTGACATCGACCTCGCATTAGCGATATTATAAGATTTGCCAATTTTTAAATCAGCTCTGGAAATATTTTGCCAATTGCCAGATAGTCACAGGTTGAATTTTGCAACCGAACAACTGTGGCTACATTGAATTAGGTCAAGTCCCTGAAAAAGCCTGTTGAGAAACATCATACACAATGTGAAATATAAACAAAACTGAGGCTGAATCTCTGGCACTCTGCTTTCGATTTTTTCATCGCATGGCCCACACAGAGAGATCGCGACATAAAAATGATGAAGATACTGATACTTGAGATCCCGAAAGCCCGAGCCATACATACATCGTGAGGCCCTGGCTTTATTCGCTCTATTTAAACAGCGGAGTGCAAAAAACACATGCTGAGATAGCTTTTGTCAAGGCTATTTTATTAGGACGACGCACTCCTATCTTCCTGTCAGTGAACAGCAGCAGAATAGAAAAATCAAACCGATGTGCAGTGTTTTTTGCGTCGAGCATTCGGCTAACATGCAATTAAACATCTGTCCATTCCATGGCTCACTTCGACTCACTTGAAATGCGACAACCTTAGCAAGGAGGAAAATCCACGCAGCATTTCGCAAATTGGCGCTGCGCATCACCTCATTTATCTATGCATTATCAAATGAAGGTCAATCGTACAATGCAATGCAATTAAATGTGGATTTCAGCTGTAGTTTCGCCATTGCAGCATTGAACAACGAAGAATGAAGTAAATACATGTGATAAAATAGCTTGTTTTGCTCTTGTATATAAAGTCATGGACAGAAATGGAATCCCAGGAACGAACGTCCTTAACCCGTTCATAGAATCACAATTTTCACAATTACAATACAGCAAAATCACTCTAAACTCGTGTCGTAGTATTCTTTGAATCAGGATGGATGAGCTAGTCCTCTTGAATTCCCAGAAAAGAAATTAGTACGTGATACTGTCATAGTCATTGTGATACCTGTTATGATAATCGGCCTGCCTGACTGCCGCTTCTGGAAAGTCGTCATATGAGATGCATCACTCATTGCCACGCTACACTTCTCTTTAAAGAAAACAAGTCAAAAGTCCGCAAGTGACAAGTAGCAAGTCATTCTTACACGAGAATCGTCGTCATCAGACCAAAATACTGCGCTGCATCTTCGAATGCGGAGCTTCAAGTTAGTTGCCTTTACCTTTAATTCTCATTTCGCATGGATGCATGCAAATGCAGATACAAAGTTCTTGTCCTACGTGATCATGCTTACGTAGAAGCAGCGAGTGCAAAATAAATGTACCGAAAGGGTTGCTGTGACGTAGGCATTACATAAATGCTACAGCGTGATTATTCACTATTGTAAGGCAAGTTACCGTCCGGCAAGGCAAGGCAACTGGCAAGGTAAAATTGTCAGTGCCAGCACCACAGGTAGTGTATGCTACCACAGTCCACGCACAGGTAAATGGGAAACTTAATTAGAAACGGTGTGCAATGCCATGGTATGGCTTAAGTACTGCGATTGGCAACGATGACTCATACATTTTACGTAGTTATGTACGCTGTGCTGATATAAAAAATATTGCAACAACCTCGACTCGAGACACGAGGCTTGTCCCCTTTGCTTTTGCGTTTGTTTGCTGCTTGTGTTCGTGCCTGCATCTGCATTTTACTACGTAATAACAACTTCCCATAAAATAAAATCATGACTATGATGACTTTGAACCAGTTGTTGATGTTTACGATTTTGGGAAATGCAAATCCGTTTGCATCATGCCAGAAGCACGGCATTGACGGCACCGCCATAAAAATGTCTCGTAGTTTACTTTCGTTGATGCATGTGCACGCCCGGCGCTTCACGCTCCGTGTGAATTCATTAAGTGAGAGCTAATGGGGCATAAAGAAGCCGCAAACGGAAGTAGGGCCAACTATGTAGCAAGAAGCAAGTGCCATACTCCATAACTCAATCTTGTCGATTACCACCATTTGAATCTGGATCTTAGGATCCGCCCGATCCTCAATGCAAAGACAATACTTGCGAATTGCGAATTCGTCTTCGTGACGCACACGAGACGAGACTAATTCTTAAGTTTTGGGTCGTTAATATGTACTTAAAATTACATCTCTTCTGGTTCTGCACCTGGTAAGCAATGTATATATGTATTTTGGGTATTGTGTACTTGTGCTATATAACAGCTCCCTAGCTCGACATGGAAAATTATGACTAATCCTAATCTATATGCGAGAAGATTGAAGATGAGGAATGAGATGCGCAATTGGCTGCTATCTTTTACGACCATAGTAAATTATGTATCTAATTTGCCCGATCCCTCAACGTTCGTGGAATGCTTTCGTGTAGCACAGAAAACTTGCGCACTGCATCTGAGACCAGTTGACCATCTAGCCTCATGAAACAATACGAAGTCCTGTCATTTACAAAATTACGGTCCGGACTATCAAACCCACTGCGACAGGGATAGCCATATAAAGCCGGACTGGCCAGGCACGGCGTGAATATTTCATGACTTGCCGCATTCCATTCTGTCTACGCACGTACTTTTCAAGTACCCGTGCCCAATCGAAACGACTCACTCGTATGGGTGTCTGTGACATGTGTCATAATTTACGCTCGATCACTAGCGTGATCATAGTGCGACTACAACGCGACTGTATGCAATAACCTTACTATGACCATGGCTAATTAACTACGGAACTATTTAATTATTAAGCAATTACAATGAAGAATTCTTACCTTGGAAGATGTCGACGTCGAAGAAGTAGCAAGTATTGTCACGGAAGATGAACTCGATCTCTTGGACGGCGTACTTGATATGATCTTGGGCACTGCAGCAACTTCTGTCTCCTTTGTATCACTCATGCATACAAAGTAGGACTATCTTCCGTCCTCGGAGTTCAATACGTCCAAAAATAGAAGTAAATGTCCAATGTTTTCACTCGGTTTGGCTTGGACTGAAGTAAAGTAAAGTCAACAGTCACCTCGCAACTGAAAATGCTCAAACTGGTCTCATCCGTTCGCGTTACCTCACGAATTTACCAGAAAGCTACACTTGACGCTTATCACCTCGAACTGTCCACTGATAAGCTGAGACTCAGGCTCAGAAGTGCTGGTGGGGCGATGAGAGTCAGAGCCAGAGTCATCGTCATGTGTAATGCGAAATGATTGTTGCGATTTGTAGTGCAATATTTGGAGGGTATATGATTCACTGTTTGTGCACACGCTGCACGGTGTTTGGCTTATCTAATCAGTGTCCTGTCCAACAGACGGACGACGATGACAATGGCACAGTTGAATCAAAGTCTGATAAGTTGTGACACGGGGAAGTCAGCTTGGTTCGGTTCACGTACTGTCTCAATCAAGAAGCCGAAATTCGGTGTGTACACGCGTACAGGCGAAAAACCCGACAAACGAAAATGATCCCTTCTCTACCGATGCAGAACGTGGACTGAACCGACGTGAGATCTGCGCGAGTGTGCGAACGAGGTACGCGTACATGCCAAGTGATATGCTGCGAACGTCCTTTGATGCTACTCTATTCTGGTTGAGAGATGCCGTACAACTTATATCTATACCAGTTGCCAGTACTTGCCAACCGTTGCGTTGCTTCAGGCCAAGCCACGCTAAAACCCAAAAGTATGAATCACATTCTTGTCTCACTGGTGCAGTACACATGCGATGCACGCACCGAACGACTACCACGTCCACGAGTCTAGTCTAAATATGTTCTCCGCTACGCTGGCCATATTGTATAAATAACTAAATACGCAAACAATTGGGGGAACGAAACGCAGTAGCATTATGAATCATACTAGCTAGTCTGCACTACGAGAGGGTTTTTGTTAACCGTTTGGTCAAGATTCCCAGCACTGTTTTAATGTACGAGCTAACCCTTTTGCAGTCGCAGTGGCACTGTATATAAACAACGTCGCAGTTATGCTGCCCGAAACGTCAAAGCCAAGGCCGGCTGAGAGATGTGAATGATTTGATTCATGAATCTTAATTTGACATTTGCAAATGGCAAACTGCGTCGTGCAGCCAGATTTTGCGCTGAAAATGTCCACGACATGCAAATATTTGCAGGCCTGCGATCTGGGTTCTTCCTGTGTGTTTTGGCACGTAAATTGTGAATGAGAGATCAATGTCAGAGTGAATGAATTCATGTTCACAAGCCACAGGCACGTCGTCGTATTTAATAATTTGGGCCTAATGCGCAATGGCCTAAATTCTCAAAGTCAAAGTACGTCTAAGCTCAGCAGTTCACAGTTTAGCTAATGACCAGGCCATTAGCTCAAAGTTCGTTAGTTCGTTGGTGAACCTTCGAACTGGCATGGCATCGTAATGGCTAACGGCAATGAATCATTCATCTCTTACTCATAAATTAATCAAACGTAGTAGTCTAGTCCCATTTTCGAAATCTGAATATTAGTAATCATGACCATGGTATACGCTGCTTTCTGCTTCATCATCCCTGAATCGAATCCCTTCCTGTAAAGCAACATTATTGTACGTGCATATGTGCAAGGGAATACGCAACGCAGCCGCAAAAATTCAGGGTACATCAACACAGCAGAAGCACACGTACCCGATTATAATTGGCCCTTATTAATTTGTGTAATAAAAGTGAGTCATAGTCACCCAGAGTCACAGGGACACATGAGACTCGGTTTGGATCGACTCATGCCAGTCTCATTTTTCCCATTGTTGTTGCGGACGAACGTTGGCCAAGCCCGTGGCATAAACTGTGGTATTTGTACAGTATGACTCGTTTTGCATTTGGTCGACCTTACGCAACGACTAAGTTCATCTCTCTCTGACAGTATAGCGATGGGTGCGCGGTGCGTAATGCACGAGACACGAGATCGACCAGAGACGATGAGGATGACGACTTCTCCCTTTGCTAATTTCTAATACTTTGGCTAAACATTGTCCCTTGCATTGCTATCGCCAACGCCATACCCATTATGCAAGTGGTCGGCAATGCAGTGCATTGTGTCAGCAGCATTTGTAATTCATCGTGAACCCTAAAAAACGATGACTAACATGTAAACATACGCCAAATTATAATCACCAACCCGGAAAGTTGATGTGGATGACAACGAGAGCGCGAGAGCGAGAGTGCGACAAAGAACGGGCGAAGTTTATTCGATACAATGACAAAGGCAATGGAAATTACGGCGATGGAAACGCATATGAACTCATTCCGATCAGAATTAATAAATTCGAATCGAACCCTTATTGAGTAAGGGTACGGTTCACGGGCCACGCGGCAAGGGCAGAGGCAGAGCGACAGTGCCACGAGTGCATTGTGCACACTTCAATTGTTCAGCATAAAAGAATTGAAACTTCAGCGGGCTGCAGTGTACAAGTGCAATGTGCAAGGCAGCTGAAAAAATTCGGTTCGGCTTAATTTCCAACGATAATAATTGTGTGATGTGAATGTGTGCTGCCACCGTCGCGCTGTGTTGATGAGTCACCACCAAATCATCTTTTTAGAGGGTTAATAATGCCCGGTCCGGGTCTGGCGATTGCCAGGGATGAACTGCGATTGTTGAAACTCTTAAAACTCAAAGCCAACTCGTAAAATATGCGACCTATACAAATTTTTTTGCGATTTTTTCCCTGCCTGCTTTAAAATGTGTGGCTCTTGATTCATAACTTTACTGTTACGTAGGCAGACAAGGAGCATGCAGGTGAACGAGAACAGGAAAGTCGTGCTTAATTCGCATTTCCGAGCATTGTGACTGTGCAGTGTGAAAATGTGTCCGATTGCAAAATTGTATCAGGTTTCAGCAACGCAAACGTGCTGATTGTTGCTCAATCGCCAAATCCCAGTGACTCATCGCAGCAGAGTCGCATTTGCATAAATGAATTGCTAGGCTGAGCCATTACAATTAGCCACTTGAAACACACTTGAAGTGCTTGCAAATCGTTATAATTTATAAGGCACTGAAAGCGAATAGCGACACATGCTGGGCCACCTGTGAGAATCAATAAATTACAGTCCTAAATAAGATTGAGACTGTCAAAGGAGCAGTGCCAATTTAAATTATTGTTCTTTTGCAATTTGCGCTCTGGGGTTAATTGCACACAGGCGGTACACTGATTCAGTTTAGTTCTCTTGTACATTTGACTGAACAGATGCGAAGGTCAAAATGCTCAATGATTATATCGTAATAAAGTTCCACGGTCCCGACACACGGATGATGTTGCAATTTTCATTGCAGGTGTCGGTGTCTCAATTTACCTCCCACGTAGTCGAACTCTGTTCTGTTCTGCTTCTCCGTGAAATGAAGCCTAAATTTTAAAAATAAGGTTGACATCATCCCAAGTCCTTTCTTAGTACCGGTACCCCATTCGCGTATACACAGGAAAAATTGCACAGTCACATGCATCCAAATTCCAATGTAAACAACAAAGTACAACATTACTCAGCGGAAGAAGGCAACGCTTGTTTTGACTTTGAAGGAGACGAGACGGCATGGCACCAACCGAGAGTTCAAGATAGAGACAAGTGTAAAGTCAGACATCAAGCGATGACCAAGTCGGACGGCTTCAATCTTCCCAGCGAGTATGGGCAATTGGCAAAAACAAAAACTGATGCCCTTGTCAGCATGAACATGGATGCAGTATAAATGAATGAAATGGTATTAGTGAAATCGTCCTGGTTTAGCGTGAGCTAAAAGTTGCCGCATACACTCCAGTCAAATTAATGTGTCATTTCCCAAGAGACGACCATGTCCATTCCAAGTTTCATTCAAATATGCGCGTATTGGGTAGACATTGTGTTCGACCAGGCTACTTGTTATCAAGATCCTTCCAAATAATTTCTACTCTAAATGGTCTTTCAAGTCAAATTTCATTCCCACTGACTCGCATTCATACGGAGAAGTACGAGAAGCATAGCAAAACTGTGCGTATCGCCCTTGTGTATGTACGTGCTCAAGCTGCATTGCGAAGGTTATCGATTTTCTTGTATGAAAATGTAGGAAAGTGGAACAAATCCCATCTACGTGCAACATCTGAGCTGAGCGAAGTCACAACAAATGCCGGCACGACAGGCTGAATCCTCGTATAAAATTCAATCAATGAATGAATGGATCGTGATGCCACGCACAAAGCTACGCGAGAGACTAGGGCCAGAGCCAGGCTTGAGTCGAATGAATTAACCTAATCTTAGCCTGTCGTCCATTATCCAGGAACGGAACAGGAACGGCAACAGCCACGTATTAAATGACAAGATTAAATCAATGCGAATGAGTAATGCACGAACAGGAGAGGCTCAATCCGGATCCGGCAGGCACCAATTCCTGTTTCTGTTTCTCAATGACAGAAGGGTTATCGTTCCGCAGAGGTTCACTTCACGCTGTACCGAGTGGAATCACTTCACGTTATCGGATCGGATGTTCTTGTTTCCCTTTGCTGCGTCGAAAAAATTAAATTTCCGTTTCTGTTCTCAATGCGAACGAGTGTCAATACGATTGCTGTGGTTCGGTTTGGCAGGCGTAAAAATAGATTCTGAAGTAGAAACAAAGGATTTGCTTTCATTCCGGTCGCTATATCGCATGACGCGAAAGATTTGGTGATAAGTAATCTTGAGTACTTCTTAAAATACTGTATGCAATGTGCTTGTAAAGTAAGTTGATCTCTTGAACCTAACCAGAACCGAGACCATGACCATAGCCATATTCCATATCTCCCTCTCCTGATCTGGCCCGGCTTCAGCTTATTTTCGAAAACAACACAATTAAACACTAAAAATCTGAAGAAATGAACCTTTCGGTCGTGCCAGACTGGCTGATATCGCATCTGTTTCCAGTTTTCAGTCTCCACTCAAGGAAATGAGCTCACTTGACTTTTCCTCCTACGCTCATCAATAAACGCGTCAAGTTAAGCGGAGATTGCTCCCCAATGACATGTGCTTAAGTTTTCCTCTCCACACGCCTGTCTCGCTGCAGAAGGCGAAGGCAGAGTCAGAAGGGTTCCGATATGATCCAGTTTCGAAATGTTGTAAATAAACAGAGCAGACGTTAAAAGGGCTTCAAAGAAAGCTGTTGTTTTCTCAATCTCTGCCGTCCTTCAACATTTCATCTACTCTTACAGGAACAGGCGGCAAGTAGCAAGTGGGAATAAGGAGTCAATCCCTTAAGGGCATTTCGCGCTTTTCACATTGCATATCAAACCGTTGCGTGGATGCCGCTGATTTCCATGATTATTCCCATAGTCAGAATCACAGATGCACAAAGGATCGTCTGACTTGAATGAAATTCTTCAGACCACCGCCCGCCTAAATCCTAAATATACTGACCAAATAGAAACAAGTTCCGTGCGCGGTAAGCGGAAGTTGATTTTGATGGACCGTTGGTCATTCATTCCTTCAACTGGTCACAATGGCTTGATTAATGGTCCTGCCTCGCGCCGCAATGAAAAGCAAATTGGGGCCTATTTGACCAGCACGTACTAAATGGACTTGGACAATGAAAATGTCAATGCAAGGGCAATGGCAATGGCGATACGCAATAATAACCTCTGAGATCATTCCATTCCGTACGATTCACGTCCTGTTCCAATTCTCATCTCAGCCCCATGGCTATTATTTCGGTCTTAATCACCAAATTGTTAGTCTTTTGCCTCGTGCACGTGCAGCAACAAGAAAAGTGGAAATAGAATGTTTATATTTGTCGCGGCGCGGCTTGACGTTCACGCTGAGACAAAATTATCATTTCATGTTGCCAGTAAGCAGTCGCAGTCGCAGTCGTTTAGTTTTGGGAGCAGACAACAGCAACAAGACGAGTTAAGGGCAACCGGAAAGGTTACGTCATCGATACTTTTAATAATTCTGACAAAAGGCAGGCGGTCGTTGCAGTCGACTCGTGTGATTTATGGGAGAATGAATGGCATTTCGAACTTGGACGACTTGAAAGGAAATCGAGACAGGAAGGAGTTGGCTGGATGCTGGATACTGAAATCTCTTCTGTAATCAAATCAGGGAGTTCGAACTTAGTTGCAGTGTGGCAATAGCATAGCAATATGGAAGCCATAATCAATCTTATCAGGAGGAGATTGTGACTTGCGACTAACTCATTTCTCTGGTTCTTTCACTGGGACTGGCTAAAGAGGTGAGAATCCCCGTCACTGAACTCCCGACCCGTGGAAATTCAGATTCATTCATTCCAGTCGCATATCGCAGGTCGCAATGCAGTCAAGCCAATGTCATAAACCTTCTTTCTAGAATTATTAACTACTGATAGGTCCCCTTACATAGTTTACGGTCTTTGCCTATGACTAATCCGCCTGGCTGGCTTGGCTTGAGCCTGCGCGTGTTTGTAAACGCAATTGACATCCAGCTCCAGTCGTAGTCGTAGTTCATTCATTCTTCATCCAAATATTAGCATATTTACTGATCGTGCGTTAAATTACTATTGCTGCTTGCCTAGCACATTGTTAACCTCTTACTCAACAACTAATAACAATATTTAATCTGATACTGCGTTCTAGCTCGAACTCTCCTTCCGGTTACCGTTGCAAAATCAGGACTGCTGAATGAGAGTGAAATTGAAATCAGCACGCAAGCGCGGCATTACTTATTGTAATGTCGCATTTATGATTGCAGCAACAATGGAAGATTCAAGCCAAATGCCAAACTAATGGCAAAGCACTGAAAAAGTATGACACAGCGGCCAGATGATGTTGGACATGTGGACATGAGCGCCTTGGAGTACCTTTGGCTCTCGATTCTCGAATCCCCTTCAAAATTTTTATAATGAATTCATTTATGCAATAGCAATTGGGATTGAAATGAGTCGAACGATTCCAGCAATGGATGGAATGGAATTACTACTCAAATTAATGTTATGATTCATTCATTCTCAGGCCCATGCATGCTGCATTTCAATAATTTATCCGTACACATCATCTGCTCCTTTTAGTCATCATCAACACCACGGACCACGGTGGAGTGCGTAAATAAGGACAGATGTTTAGTTTGAGTCGGCAAGCAGAGGAGAGACCCTTTTTTGTGAGTTCGAATTGCATGCAATGCAGAGTACATAAAGATTATGCCTGTGCCGGACTTGAAAGAGGACCCTTCAATGAGGAGGGATACCGAGTATGAGTATGACGTGTCCTCTCAATTGTGCGTTGTACTTTTGTCATCAGCGAGACGCTCGTGAGTGCCACGAACCGCCCAGCAGCAACAGTCTTTTCGGTCAAGAATGAATGAACGAGACGATGGTGAAAATGTGATGTTGATCGCGTGCCTGTATGCCTGCCCATTGATCACACTCTGATTAACCTCTCTACAGCATCACGCTTGAATGGTTTGCAACTGGAAGCTGTGTGATTGTGAACAATGAAATCTGAAATCACTATCACTCAAAAATATTAGATCCCAACTCTGATTGAATTCGTACACCATGCAAGCGCCACGCCGCCCCATGCCTTGCTCGATCAAATGAGTCATAAAAATCGGACGGGACGAAGGCAGACCGGGCCGGGCAAGGGTTGTAATTATGATTCAACCTAGAGCGGACGCGGTGCACTAAATGAATGAATCTTCTTGCCGCCTGAATAAACAGCGATGCAAACAGTTGAAAACTTCCTTCCACAACACCCATGGAGCATGGCCAACCGACTGCACCGCATCGCTTTTGGCTTGTTCCATTTCCTTCCTATTCCGATACAGGTTTCCAGTTTTTAAGGAAGTGTTTCTTCTGATGGCTACGATTACGATTACACGATTACAAATCTCTCACAACGCAAATAATAGTATCCTTAACCTTTTACAGAGGGTGTTAGGACATTATGTGAACAGTTTGGTTTTACATTTCTACGCCTTGATTTTGCGACGATGAATGATTTTCGTGTTCTCAATATGTTCTCCATGATTCCTTGCGATAGCTCGAAGTCTCCTTTTCCAACTGTCGAATACTTTATGGCACATTTCAGGAGTCACGGAGTT